>JBBPBX010095836.1:0-13133 GCA_038048925.1 Garcialebias charrua | reverse complement strand
AAAGTCTTATTTCTCCACCGCGACCGTTGCCAGTAACGACAACACTCCAGTTGCGTGCCCGTGCTTCCGGTTGAGTCTCGAAAAATGCGAGTGCGCATGCGCGATGACGTCAACTGGTAAAAGGTCTATTCAGCTCTGCTTCTGAATGCTCCGCCTCCACTACATGTCCTCTCAGCAGCTGCGAAGTTCTGTGATTATATGTTAATAAAACGTTCTAAAAAAAATAAAATAAAAACAGGGAGCGCTGGTCCAGCACACTAATCACTAATCATCACTAATTTTATCCTGTGTCCTTTACTATTTGTTTTGTTGTACAGCACTTTGGGTGGCCTTGCTGCTGTTTTTAAGTGCTTTCTAAATAAAGTGGTATGGTATACTGTCTGTTACTGCTTTTAACTTGTAATTTCAGTAATTTAAGAGTTAATTTATATTATCTTATAATTGACATTTAACTCCCCATGTTTTGCTTTGTTTCTGTTTGCTTGTTTTGATTATTTATTTGTGTGTTTGTTTATAGGCAGCACACTATCTGCATGAAGAAGCAGCCAGGTATCCTCGTAAAATTCACTACCATAACCCCCCCGACCTGGCTATGGAGGCGCTGGAGGTGAGCTGTGTGCATCTGGCCGCTCCGACTGTTTAATCAGTTCAGAAAAAAAACATTCATTTTTGTTTTCTAACTTTGTCTAGTTGCATTTCCGTTTGAGTGCCACCATCCTTAAATTACTGGAATCTAATAAGCCTGATCTGGACCACGAGCTCTTGTTTAACTTGCTGGTGGAGGCAGCGACCGGGTCGTTTGCGAGGGGGGAGGAGAAGAGTGTGCCAAGCATGCCAAGGTCAAATGAAAAGTAAGCTTTACAACTAAAACCCAACGTGAACTATTAAAAACGAAAAGGCTGATTTGATAGTGACACGTTTGCTCTGGTTTTGATTTAATTCCAGGGAGAAGCCCTCAATGATGGAAGAAGACTTTAACTGTTCCTCAGGGAACGTTCTCAGCTCCTCCCTCCCATCTGCTGCCACACCAGGTCTCTCTTCCCCTCCTTACGTGGCAACGCCATTTGACCATGATTACGCCAAACGCAAAACACTCCGAAGGCAGCAGTGGCAGCAGCAGCGGCATGAGGAGCAGCAGGCTGATGGTACAGTCCCAGTCCTAGACACTGTCTCTGGGGTTGGGCTCTTTGCCGTTTTCTGCGCTGGGGCAGGAAGCCCGCCGGGGTGTGCTCAGGACACTAATCACCATGCTCAAAGGCTTCCTTTTCAGTTACTATGGTCCCCATGCACTGGGTGATTGGGATGTGGTGAAATGGGCAATATGGCTGCTGATTATTTGACTTATTTGCTTTGCATGAATTAAAAAAAAAAAAGATTTCTAGGTTGAGCTCTGCTGAAAGCGTGTGTGCATACGTGTGTGTGTGGTGTAACGTCGATCTCTTGTGGCTGCTTTTTTAACCATCCTGCTTTAGTTTGTAAGTTAATTGTTCCATTTAACCTTCTTCAGCCTGTTGTGTCACATCTGCACACATCTGTGCTGCCATTATTTCACACAACATCAAAGCAAAGGACCAAACAAAACAAATTTTATTGAACCATGTTTGGTGTTGTGTCTTGAATACAGATGTTTGATACTACAGGTGTTGGTCTATACTGTCCATGTATCAAGTTTTAGTTAGAAATGTTGCCTTTTATTTATTCCAAGAAATTGATAACTCTTCTTAAAGTGACCTGATTAAAAAAATGAACGGACTTAAAAATGTATTTAAAAATCAATTCATGTATTCAAACCAAATTTATTATATTGTATTCAAACCATATTTATTCAAACCGTATTTATTCACATCCTCCATCAGTTTAACTCTTGCATTGAAAGTGCTGTAATGTTGTTTTTTATTTGTTTGCTTTTAAGAACAATGTGCAAGAAGAGACGATAAGGAAGGTGTTTTGTTTTTTTAACAAGAAATAGTTGGATATCTCGTTTTTTGTAGTTAAAACTTGAAGTCTGCTATCTGACCACACACCTCATCCACACGGGGTGTTTAGATTTCAATGTGCAAATAATGCAGCCATATTGTCCACATTGCCAGTTTTGTTGCCCTTTCCAGATTCCTTCCTACCTACCTACCTACCTACCCACCCACCTACCTGCCTGCTACCTCTTTTGCCTGCTTGCTTTTACCACCTGCTTTGCCATATTCTGCATGTACTTCTAATGGGGTGATTATTGTCTTCACAGCTGGACGAAATCAGTCTTGACTTTTTAAAATCACAATCCACTAGATTGTCTGCTGTGTCGCATCATTACTTTTGTTTTCAGTGTGGTGGGGGTAATTTCACAGAAAGTGAGCAGAGGAGTTGTTTTCAAAATCACACACAGTTTGCCTTCTTTCTAATTGGATACAATTTCTAATTATGGCCAATTAGTGTGAAAATGCCAAGTCAGAAAGGACGTGGCAGCAGTTTGTTGGCACAACCATGAGTCTGAAGTGGGAAAACACCTCGTGGTGCAAATTGCTGCTGGATGGTGTCCAATCTCTGACTTGAGTCCTGCTGAACGTGAACCAAGGTGACAGTAGAACCAGATTCAGACATGTAATTTGAAACGCATTCTGATAGTTTATTAACTGCAGCTAAAGATTTCCACCTGAATTATTAGATTTCTTTCTTTGCACCAAACTAAACAACTTTGAGTTTTAACTAAAGCTTTTTATTTAAAGGCTTAGGATCTGAATTTAAAGTTTTATGCTCTGCATATCTTGTTGTCTTGTAAGGAAATTCTTGTCTGAATTAGGTTCTAAATCTTCAGTGGGAGTGGCATTGCATTTTCTGACTTAAGGCTACTGCAGATATTTTATTAATTTTAAGAGGTGCAAATTTGATTTAATATTTTTTGTAAACCAGCTTCCCCATATCTTCAACAGCCTCACCAGGGTTTGACCATGATTACTGCCTGCCCAGGTCTGCAAAGTGGCTGGCTTCCCTCAATGGTACTGCTCCTCCAACCCACCAAAATAAAGTCCTCTCTCTGACAGGAAGCACTGAATACACAGCTGTCAGGTTACACCTTAGTACCACAGTATCTTTGCTGTTGATTCATGACTGTACAGTGATTATTTGAAAATAGCAGAAAAGCAACCTGCTCTCTCTGATTAATGGTTCACTGCCAAAGATTTTTTTATTTTTGTTGAGGCTGCAGAATGTGGCAATTAGGAGGAAAGCTGGCATTTAGTTTTTGGACCTTTTTACAGATCAACCCACCTGTCCTTTAAAACACTGTGACATTAGTTATACACTAATAAGGATTTGCAGCTTGGGACTTATTTTAGGAAAATAATTAAGTGTTTCTTGTCTCCACTTGTTCCAACAGGGAATGTTTGGCATTTTCAAACAACTTGGCCTTTACTAAAGGCAAACACATTATGTTAGACAACCTAAGAACATGTCAAACTCAAAATAGTACAGTTACTTCATCTTGTGTGTTTGTAGTAGGGATGCACGACAATATTGGCATGGTATCAGTATCGGATGATATTAGCAATAAAGTCAAATATCGGCCATTCCATCAAAATAGCTCACAGATATGAAAGGCGCTGTTCATATACGTACGTACGTACATACTGTACATACGTACAGTATATATACATTGCCTGGCCAAAAAGAAGTCGCCACCCAAAAAAATGTCACACTAATATTTTGTTGGACCACCTTTAGCTTTTATTACAGCATGTTTTCACTGTGGCATTGTTTCGATAAGCTTCTGCAATGTCACAAGATCTATTTTCATCCAGTGTTGCATAATTTTTTTTCCAACATCTTGCATTGATGATGGCAGATTCTGACCACTGTGCAAAGCCTTCTCCAACACATCCCAAAGATTCTCATTGGGGTTAAGGTCTGGACTCTGTGGTGGCCAATCCATGTGTGAAAAGGATGTCTCATGCTCCCAGAACCACTCTTTCTCAATTCAAACCCGATGAATCCCAGCATTGTCATCTTGGAATATGCCCGTGCCATCAGAGAAGAAAAAATCCCTTGATGGAATATCGTGGTCATTCAGTTTATTCAGGTAGTCATCTGACATCAGTCTTAGAGCACATACTGTTGCTGAACCTAGACCTGACCAACTGCAGCAACCCCAGATCATAGCACTGCCCCCACAGACTTGTACAGTAGGCTACATTTCTTCCTCGAAGACGATGGGTCCCCACTATCCTTCCAGTTTTTAATAATGCATTGGACAGTTCTTAACCCAATTTTAGTAGTTCCTGCAATCTCCTTAGATGTTTTCTCTGCTTGATGCCAATGATTTGACCCTTCTCAAACAGACTTGGATATTTTCCACGACCATGGGATGTGTCTTTCAACATGGTTGTTTAAGAAATGAGAAGCAACTCATTGCACCATTTGGGGTTAAATAACTTGTTGCCAGCTGAAAGATAATCACCCATGCAGTAATTATCCAATAGGAGGCTTGTACTGTACATATTTGCTTAGTTAAATCCAGGTGGCAACTTTTTTTTTGGGGGGGGGGGCCAGTCAGTGTATATATGGCACTGTTTTTGTATGACAACACAGTGACAAGGATGCCTGCAGCGCCTGCACGTTATGACGTCATGCGCACCATTGAGTTTGGATTTGTGAAAATTTACAAATTTGCACTGTTCAATTGTTATCATTGTGTTAGAGAGAGTACGGTAAATGTCATGATTAAATTTGACATTAAACATAATCCAAGTTGAAGGGTTACATCATTTTCAGCCCCCTTTTTGGCATCTGCATTTAGTAGCAGGCTAAATTGCCAAAGACCATGCAGAATAATGTAGTATTTTAATTCCACAGCAGAGAAAGCTATTTAGTCTCTGTAAGTAGGTCTAGGGAAAATATCAGTACTGTATTGGTATCGGTTATCAGACAAATAAGTTTTAACATATCGGATATTGTCCAAAAATCCAATATACTGTAGTGCATCCCTAGTTTGTAGATATGCAAACATCACTTGAAAATACAGGACTATAACTTTTTCAAAACACAAGAAAGAAAGAACCAACTCATTGATGTTTATTCGTTCATAGTATCCCAGATGCTGAGATTATTTGTCTGTGTGCGATCATGCAGCTGGCAGAGTAACCTGTGCTTTCGCTTGTTTTGGCAGAGCGAAGCCAGGATAGTGAGGTGGTGTTGCTTTCTGACTCCAACTCCACCCAGGAGGACGCCTTCACAGATCCCACCAGCTCACAAGACACAAGCCACAAGGCTGCCTCGATCAAAGCCAGTCCATCGTCCTCAGAAAGCACAACCCCTGTGAAAGACGAGAAGCTTACGTCTGAGGACACCGGTAGGCATGGTTTAAAAAAAATGTTTTACTTCACTTACCCTTAAACTAAAATCCTCAGCTTATTTTTTTAATTTTTTATCTTTAGTCTTACATAGAGGCAATCCAGACATTCAGAGAGAAGAGAAAGTCATCCTGGAAAAAGTGGAAACCATGATGGTGATAGTAGTAGACCCTGAAACTGTCCCTAAAGTCTCTGCAGACGCCTGTTTAAATCCTCTCGCCATCGCAGCCACTCCGCTTACACCACCCAAACCAGCACCTACACAGCAGGCCGCTGTTCAGACCCCAGTCAGTGAGAACAAGAGGAAGCCTGAGCCCCCCGCAGAGGTGATCGAAGTGCCCAAAGCCCTGCCTGCAGAACGATCGGACCAGAGACGAATGTTAGTGGAAATGTGCATCCGTGCTCTTTTCCTCTGCCTCAGCCGCTTCCCGCAGCACTACAAGAGTCTCTACCGCCTGGCCTACTTCTATACCAACAGCAAGACACATCAGGTCAGTCTGCCACCCTTAACCCATACTGATTGTAGGAGTTTCTTACGCTTTCGTCAAGGGCCACTTGGATCTTTTTGATCGCTTATTTTATTGATTTTTCTTTTATTGATGGCCATTTATTTTTTGTTTGAAACTGTGAGCACTGCAGCAATGCACAGACTGCGTTGGCCATGAGGCTTTGTGGGCAGAGGTGTGTGTGGGGGTGGTTGCACAGTCCCCTGTCAGCCAGTTTGGCACGGAGAGAGAGAGTTGAGCTTTACTGTGATGGCAACCTTCTGTCATCACTGTTCAGTTTAATACAGCCCCTGCTCATATTTGTTAAGAGCTAATCTGGGTAAAGAAAGGCCCTTCTGTTTTGTATGTCCTCATTTGACTCTAGTCTCTTCAAGCTTTGGAGTTTCATGGCTTTTAGAGGTAGTGGCTGACATTTTATTTGTACAGGTGGTCCCAGACTTACGAGCGAGTTCCGTTACAACGAGTATCTCGTAAGATGAAAAACTCGTAAGTCCAACAACGCACGTGCTATCTCGTAAAACCGGAACAGCGCTCGTAAATAGGAAAAAAGACGCTAACGCTGCGGTGCACACCCGTGCACTGCAGCTGTACTTTTAAAAAGTTATTTTCATCACAGAAACAGCATACTGTACTGCACAGTACAAAACAGATAAATAAAAATATAATTTCTTACTTTGAGCTGATCAAGCTTGTCTCGTCTGTTAGCACGTCCGAGCACGTCGGGGCTCCATACATTCTGCTGCTCTAACGCGGTCCAAACTGTTTAGAGGAAGGACTGTTAGCTTGTTAAGTCCATACATTTGAAGCCATAAAAGGAGTTTACTTTAATAAACTTACCGAAAGCCGTTTCTCCGCAGTGTTCGTTCATCCAAAACAAGCTGACCGCGTGAGCTGTTTGTTGTTAGCCACCGCCATTAGGCCTGCACTCATTAGCTCCGTGCTAACGAGTCCATCCATCCAAAAAAGGCTGTCGGAGCTGCTTCTCCACGTTAGCTGAATGTCCATCCAACATCTTAGGCTGCTAGGCGGACATCGAGGCGAGCTCCCGGCCGCCGGTTCGGTCTGGTTCTGGTGGGGGTCCGCTTAGCATTTAGCCTAGCCTTAGCTTAGCCGATGAGCTAATGTTGTCGCACGGCGCTTTTTAAGAGCGATCGCGGAGGATCGCGGCGGTTGCTCCACAACAGACACATCCACAAAGTTCACAGAGAGTTTCCAGCTCATTTATCCGTATGAGGCAACCTCTGATCGCACGCACGGTCCTAAAAAGCCAGCAGCTCCCACCCAGCATGTCCGCCAGCTCCCGGTCCCGGCATGTCGGCTTGGTAGCTCCGCTCGTTGCCTGTAAGGCGGCAGGGCAGTGGGAGCACCGCTTAGGTCCGCTCGTTATATTTCAGGCGGGGGGAATTTGGGAGAGATCGCTAATACAGTACAGTACAAACATAAAAATAACAATTATACTTTATTTATAAAGCCATTTAAAACGACCACAGCTGCAACAAAGTGCTGTACACATGAAATTAAGAACATTTAAACACAAAAAAAAAAAAAAAATTTATGTCATATTCATCCATCCATCCATTTTCTTCCGCTTATCCGGGGTCGGGTCGCGGGGGTAGCAGCCTAAGTAGGGAGGCCCAGACTTCCCTCTCCCCAGCCACTTGGAGCAGCTCCTCTGGGGGAATCCCAAGGCGTTCCCAGGCCAGCCGAGAAACATAGTCCCTCCAGCGTGTCCTGGGTCTTCCTCTGGGTCTCCTCCCGGTGGGACATGCCCGGAACACCTCACCAGGGAGGCGTCCAGGAGGCATCCTAACCAGATGCCCGAGCCACCTCAACTGGCTCCTCTCGATGTGGAGAAGCAGCGGCTCTACTCCGAGTCCCTCCCGGATGACTGAGCTTCTCACCCTATCTCTAAGGGAGAGTCCAGCCACCCTGCGGAGAAAACTCATTTCAGCCGCTTGTATCCGAGATCTTGTTCTTTCGGTCATAACCCAAAGCTCATGACCATAGATGAGGGTGGGAACGTAGATCGATCGGTAAATTGAGAGCTTTGCCTTTTGACTCAGCTCTCTCTTCACCACGACAGACCGGTACAGCGCCCGCTTCACTGCGGACGCTGCACCTATCCGCCTATCGATCTCACGCTCCAGTTTTCCCTCATTCGTGAACAAGATCCCGAGATACTTAAACTCCTCCACTTGGGGCAGGACCTCCTCCCCGACCCGGAGAGGGCACGCTACCCTTTTCCGGCTCAAGACCATGGCCTCGGATTTGGAGGAACTGATCCTCATCCCGGCCGCATCGCATTCAGCTGCAAACCGCTCCAGTGAAAGCTGTAGATCACGAGCTGATGAAGCCAATAGGACCACATCATCTGCAAAAAACAGAGAAGCGATTCTAAGGCCACCAAAACGGATCCTCTCAACACCTTGGCTGCGCCTAGAAATTCTGTCCATAAAAGTTATAAACAGAATCGGTGACAAAGGGCAACCTTGGCGGAGTCCAACTCTCACCGGAAACGAGCCTGACTTACTACCGGCAATGCGGACCAAGCTCTGACACCGGTCGTACAGGGACCTAACAGCCCATATCAATGGGCCTGGTACCCCATACTCCCGGAGTACCCCCACAGAACCCCCCGAGGGACGCGGTCGAATGCCTTTTCCAAGTCCACAAAGCACATGTAAACTGGTTGGGCAAACTCCCACGCACCCTCCAGGACCCTGTTGAGGGTGTAGAGCTGGTCAAGTGTTCCACGACCAGGACGAAAACCACACTGCTCCTCCTGAATCCGAGGTTCGACTATCCGACGGACCCTCCTCTCCAGAACCCCTGAATAGACCTTACCAGGGAGGCTTAAGAGTGTGATCCCTCTATAGTTGGAACACACCCTACGGTCCCCCTTTTTGAATAGGGGAACCACCACCCCAGTCTGCCAATCCAATCCATATTTTTATTAATTATGATAATCTCGTAAAGTCGGATCCTCATAAGTCCATACGCTCCTAAGTCGGGGAGCACCTGTATATTCTTTGTGTTAAAGTTGAGCTCTTTAACATTATATTCAAGGCTCGAGGAGACATTTGTAGACTTTATATTATGAGTGAAGCTTGCCATTTTTTTACCTTCATTGTAAGTTTTCAGTAGCTTGAATGAAGTCAAATGTACCCTGAAAGTCATTTGATGCGTTGCTGTTGCCGCAGGTTGCTCGGCCACCCTCACATCTCGGACAGATAGTGTTAAAAGCCTCTGTTTTCTTAGGAGAATTGTCCCTCTCGCATTGACTGTCCATTTTTACCCTCATTCTGAAGAAAGGGGAGGAAGTCTAGGTGCTGTAGACCAGCAGTGAAGTGAAAGTTAATACAAAGGGCTTGGCTTGCTATCTTTTCAAACAGAATGCTCATATCATCACTGATTTGTGAGTCATTGTGCTGTGAAGAGCTCCGCGTTTTCTTGATTGCAAATGAGCAATTCTTCTCTTCTTCTCGTTAAGAGTTATCGGTGTTTGTTTTGTGAGTGCGTGTATGAAACATGTACATGCAAACACATGTTTTTTCCCCCCTTTTCATTTATTTATTTTTCATCACAGAACCTGCAGTGGGCTAGAGATGTGTTGCTAGGAAGCAGTGTCCCGTGGCAACAGCTGAAGCACATGCCAGCACAAGGACATTTCTGTGAACGAAACAAGACGAACCTGTTCAATGTAAGTCAGAGTTCAAACATACTTTTTTCTGTTGTCATTTGTCATCACCATGCCACTACATGTTGCTAAGTATGTACTGTAGACACATGTTATATCCAGTGCTGGGCAGCGCTAATCCAAAAATTAGTTCCGCTATTTCTAAAGCACAATTTATTTAGGTCCGCAATTTCAAAAGCGCTTATGTATAAGCAACGTTAGCGGACGCTAATGCTAATAAGCTAACATGCTAATGGCAAACTACTTTTTTAAATCCAGCAGATTTGACCATTTCGTGAAACTCTCAAGCTCAGAAGAACTTGTGCTATAACGTCAGCTATGAAATATATTTTTTCTCAGCAAAGAAATAATTGTTTTTACCGTGTTTTCTTGGAAAGTCCTTAGCTTCTGTGGCTGTCGCGGACGCCATTTTGAACAGTGCTAATGGCGAACTACTTTTTAAATCCAGCAGATTTGACCATTTCGTGAAACTCTCAAGCTCAGAAAAACTTGTGCTATAACGTCAGCTATGAAATATATTTTTTCTCAGCAAAGAAATAATTGTTTTTACCGTGTTTTCTTGGAAAGTCCTTAGCTTCTGTGGCTGTCGCGGACGCCATTTTGAACAGTGCTAATGGTGAACTACTTTTTAAAATCCAGCAGATTTGACCATTTCGTGAAACTCTCAAGCTCAGAAGAACTTGTGCTATAACGTCAGCTATGAAATATTTTTTTTCTCAGCAAAGAAATAATTGTTTTTACTGTGTTTTCTTGGAAAGTCCTTAGCTTTTGTGGCTGTCGCGGACGCCATTTTGAACAGTGCTAATAGCGAACTACTTTTTTAAATCCAGCAGATTTGACCATTTCGGGAAACTCTCAAGCTCAGAAAAACTTAATAATAATAATAATAATAATAATAATGAATTGAATTTATAACGCACTTTTCATTAGTGAAAATCTCAAAGTGCTACACACATTCATACACCGGTAGCGGCAGACTACCATGCAAGGTGCTTTCCAGTCCTACCGGGAGCAACTCGGGGTTAAGTGTCTTGCCCAAGGAGACAACGACACATGGTGTGGGGAACTGGGATTCGAACCGCCAACCGTCCGATCGGGGGACGACTGCCATTACCACTACACCACGGCCGCCCCGCCCGCAACTTGTGCTATAACGTCAGCTATGAAATATATTTTTTCTCAGCAAAGAAATAATTGTTTTTACCGTGTTTTCTTGGAAAGTCCTTAGCTTCTGTGGCCACCGCCATTTTGAAGAGAGGGCAAATGGCGAACTACTTTTTTAAATCCAGACGCGTCGGCGTCGCGTAGGTCGCTGAGAAACATCCATAAGTTCACCCTCCATGTTAAAAACTCTTCGTCTGACTCTTCGAAAACAAGCAATAATATGTTTATAATATAATAATATATTAATATAATAATAATAATAATAATATCAACGTGGAGAAGACAAAGGAGATTGTTGTGGACTTCAGGAAGAGGGATGCACAACATGCCCCTCTGACCATCAACAGCACCGCAGTGGAGAGAGTAGACAGCACCAAGTTCCTGGGAGTGCACGTCTCAAAGGACCTGTCCTGGAGCAGGAACACTGCATCACTGGCCAAGAAGGCTCACCAGCGTCTCTACTTTCTCCGCAAGCTGAAAAGGGCTGGAGCTTCAACCCCCATCATGTGCACCTTCTACAGAGGTGCCATAGAAAGTGTCCTGACCAGCTGCATCACTGTGTGGTTTGGTGCATGTACTGCATCCTGCCGCAAGAGCCTCCAGCGCATCGTGAGAGCAGCTGAGAAGATCGTCGGCACCTCCTTCCCCTCACTGCAGGACTTACACAGCAACCGCCTCACTCGGAAAGCCCTCTGCATGGCAGGTGATCCCACACACCCACTACACAGCTGCTTCAGACTGCTGCCATCAGGGAGGAGACTGAGAAGTCTCCAGGCTCGAACCAGCAGACTGAGAGACAGCTCTGTTCATCAGGCAGTCAGGATGCTAAACACTCTGCCTGCTCTGCCTCCCCTCCCATTTGAACTGCCTTAACACAAAAAACTTTCTCACACATTACCACACAACACAAAGATTTTAACACTGGACTCTGTGTCATCAAACGGGTTATTCACTAAACTCTCGGTCATGTGCTCATTCAGTTTGCACTACTTCTCATATTTGCACTAATGTTTGTATTACATTACTGCCTATAGTCATACTACTGTTTACATTCACTGTTTACATTTATTAATACTGTTTACATTTATTACTACTGTTTACATTTATTACTACTGTTTACATTTACACTACTTTTATATCTACACTACTGCTGATACATATACAGTATTCTCTGACTAGCCTTATTTAAGGATGCCCAATGTGCCTTACTGCATATGCCACTTTGCCTCTATACCAACATCAACTACCTCATACATATACTGTGTACATTAACTCATATGAGAGAAACAAAATTTCAATTCTGTGTATGTCCTGTACATATTGCAGTTCTGACAATAAAGTTGACTTTGACTTTGACTTTTGACTTTGATATGCTGCTTTGCCACTCTTTGCAAATGTCAATGCTAGAACCTTCAGTTTATTTTATAGATATACTTTTTATACTTTTTTATACTACTATGCAAAAACTCAGGACAGTATTACACTTTTATTATTTCATTTTATGCTTATGTTCATTAAATGTTTAGTGTTTTAGTGTTGGTGTAAATTTTCATACTTTTATACTACTATGCAAAAACTCAGGACAGTGTTACACTTTTACTATTTTATGCTTATGTTTATTAAATGTTTCAGTGTTTTAGTGTTTAAATGGTTACTGTTGCACCGAGGGACTGAGAGAAACGCAATTTCAATCCTGTGTATGTCCTGTACATATTGCAGTTCTGACAATAAAGTTGACTTTGACTTTGATAAGGCTGCAGAGTAACACACTGGCTGCTAACTGCTAACTCTCTAGCCAAGAGACTGAGGAGGATGCTTTTTTGTCACGGACCACATCCGGCGCTGACAGGATGTGGTCTGTTAGCAGTCGTCCGGTTGATTTAAGAGCCCGTAAATAAGTTTTTTCGTTTTTACTGATAGATAATTAGTTATTAGCGGTACTGCATTTTAAATAAAAATAGCGCAAATCCGCTTGTGAATTATAAAAGTTAGTCAATCCGCTGTAAAGCTAACAAATTGTTTAGGTCCGCTATAAGCCGATTAGCGCTTTAGCGCTCCCAAGCGGTCTGGCGCCCACCTTTGGTTATATCTTTAATACTTTGTCATGTAAGCCCTGATGCAAATTAACAAGACAACTTTTATAAATATGTTATATGTATATATATATATATACAGCCATAAAGAGCTGCTGCATTACTACACACCCTCTCGTTCGCTCAGGTCAGCTGACCAGTTGCTTCTGAGGGTACCGAGGACAAAGCGCAAGCTTAGAGGGGACCGTGCTTTCTCTGTGGTAGCTCCTAAGCTCTGGAATGACCTCCCATTAGACATAAGACAGGCCTCTTCACTTGCTGTTTTTAAGTCTCTTCTTAAAACCCATCTTTTTTCTTTGGCTTTTGGTACAATCTGAGATGTTTTAACTTTGTT
>JBBPBX010095835.1:0-13133 GCA_038048925.1 Garcialebias charrua | reverse complement strand
TATATATATATACTGTCTGTCTGTCTGTCTGTCTGTCTGTCTGTCTGTCTGTTTGTCTGTCTGTCTGTCTGTCTGTCTGTCTATCTATCTATCTATCTATCTATCTATCTATCTATCTATCTATCTATCTATCAGCGGATCAGCTCTGTGAGGTGCTGGCTGACATCTTCACCACCTCACTTGCACTGGAGTCAGTTCCCACCTGCCTGAAGACCGCCACCATCATCCCAGTCCAAAGAGCTCCACAGTGACTGGTCTGAATGACTATAGACCGGTGGCCCTCACCCCGATAGTCGCTAAATGTTTTGAGAAACTGGTCATGTCTCACATCAAGACAACCGTCAACATCAACGAGGACCCTCATCAGTATGCATACCGCGAGAACCGATCAACAGAGGACGCCATCTCCTCTGTGGTCCACACTGCTCTCACCCACCTGGATCAGAAGGACTCATACGTGCGTATGCTCTTTGTGGACTTCACATCTGCCTTCAACACCATGATCCCCCAAACTCTGATAGACAAACTATCTACACTTGGACTAAGCCCCTCCATTTGTAACTGGGTACTAGACTTCTTAACAAACAGACCACAGTCCGTGAAGATCCACAACTTCTCCTCCTCCACCATAACCCTCAGCACTGGCTCTCCTCAAGGATGTGTGCTGAGCCCTCTTCTGTTCACTCTGCTCACATATGATTGTACAGCCACACATCCAGGCTGTCATATTGTTAAGTTTGCAGATGATACAGCGGTGGTGGGATGCATCACAAACAATGATGAGTCCAGCTACAGACAGGAGGTGGAACACCTGGAGAGCTGGTGCAAAGAGAATAACCTTCACATGAATGTACACTAGACCAGCTCTACACCATCAACAGGGTCCTGGAGGGTGCGTGGGAGTTTGCCCAACCAGTTTACATGTGCTTTGTGGACTTGGAAAAGGCATTCGACCGCGTCCCTCGGGGGGTTCTGTGGGGGGTACTCCGGGAGTATGGGGTACCAGGCCCTTTGATATGGGCTGTTAGGTCCCTGTACGACCGGTGTCAGAGCTTGGTCCGCATCGCTGGCAGTAAGTCGGGCTCGTTTCCTGTGAGAGTTGGACTCCGCCAAGGTTGCCCTTTGTCACCGATTCTGTTCATAACTTTTATGGACAGAATTTCTAGGCGCAGCCAAGGTGTTGAGAGGATCCGTTTTGGTGGCCTTAGAATCTCTTCTCTGTTTTTTGCAGATGATGTGGTCCTATTGGCTTCATCAGTTCGTGATCTACAGCTTTCGCTGGAGCGGTTTGCAGCTGAATGTGATGCGGCCGGGATGAGGATCAGTTCCTCCAAATCCGAGGCCATGGTCTTGAGCCGGAAAAGGGTAGCATGCCTTCTCCAGGTCGGGGAGGAGGTCCTGCCCCAAGTGGAGGAGTTTAAGTATCTCGGGGTCTTGTTCACGAATGAGGGAAAACTGGAGCGTGAGATCGATAGGCGGATAGGTGCAGCGTCCGCAGTGAAGCGGGCGCTGTACCGGTCTGTCGTGGTGAAGAGAGAGCTGAGTCAAAAGGCAAAGCTCTCAATTTACCGATCGATCTACGTTCCTACCCTCATCTATGGTCATGAGCTCTGGGTTATGACCGAAAGAACGAGATCTCGGATACAAGCGGCTGAAATGAGTTTTCTCCGCAGGGTGTCTGGACTCTCCCTTAGAGATAGGGTGAGAAGCTCAGTCATCCGGGAGGGACTCGGAGTAGAGCCACTGCTTCTCCACATCGAGAGGAGCCAGTTGAGGTGGCTCGGGCATCTGGTTAGGATAAATGGTAAATGGTAAATGGAGCTTATTTATATAGCACTTTCCAGCCCCCTGTGAGGAGCCCCTATGCGCTTTACAATACAATACACTGGTAGTGGTAGCCTGCCTTGAAAGGCGCCATCCAGACCTACCGGGAGCAACTCGGGGTTAAGTGTCATACCCAGGGACACAACGACACATGGTGGGCGGATGCCTCCTGGATGCCTCCCTGGTGAGGTGCTCCGGGCATGTCCCACCGGGAGGAGACCCAGAGGAAGACCCAGGACATGCTGGAGGGACTATGTTTCTCGGCTTGCCTGGGAACGCCTTGGGATTCCCCCAGAGGAGCTGCTCCAAGTGGCTGGGGAGTGGGAAGTCTGGGCCTCCCTACTTAGAGGAAAGCTCTACAGAGAGTGGTGAAGGTGCACAGAAGTCTGTTGGAGTCAGTCTCCCCACCATCACAGACATTTACACCTCCAGATGCAGGAAAAGAGCCACCTGCATCATGAAAGACCCCACTCACCCAGCACACTCACTCTTTGCCCCACTCCCCTCAGGACGGAGGTTGAGGAGCATCAAATGTAGAACCACTAGACTGAGGAACAGCTTCTACCCTGAGGCTGTTAGACTCATGAATAAATAATCAACATGAATAAACACTGCAAAATATCACATCTTGCTGATGCTGATCTGTTTTCTTGTTGCTGCTGATCTGTTTTCTTGTTGCTGCTGATCTGTTTCATGTTGCTGTGTTCATTTGCGACCATCTGCTCATACAGACTCGTGTTCGTGCTGCTGTTTATAATGATGTTTTTCTATTACATTAGGGCAGTGTATTACTAATTGATGTTTTTCTTAGTTAATCCTAGATGTTAATCCTGTTTTTCTCTTGCATTTGTTGTTGGATGTAACTGGGACCCTGTGTACATAATCTCGTTTTCATCACATGTACCACATGCGGTTCAAATGACAATAAAGACTCACTGACTCTGACTCTGACTCTCTATCTATATATCTATCTATTTATCTATCTATCTATCTATCTATCTATCTATCTATCTATCTATCTATCTATCTATCTATCTATCTATCTATCTATCTATCTATCTATCTATCTATCTATCTATCTATCTATCTATCTATCTATCTATCTATCTATCTATCTATCTATCTATCTATCTATCTATCTATCTATCTATCTATCTATCTATCTATCTATCTATCTATCTATCTATCTATCTATCTATCTATCTATCTATCTATCTATCTATCTATCTATCTATCTATCTATCTATCTATCTATCTATCTATCTATCTATCTATCTATCTATCTGTCTGTCTGTCCATCTGTCCATCTGTCCAATCATATGTCCATCTGTCCAATCATCTGTCCATCTGTCCAATCATCTGTCCATCTGTCCAATCATCTGTCCGTCCGTCCGTCCGTCCGTCCGTCCGTCTGTCTGTCTGTCTGTCTGTCTGTCTAGCATGTAGAAGAGATCAGCACAAGCACATCAATTACACTATGAATCATTCAAAGTCCATTAAAATAACTACATACATATGCACAAATAAAATTAATCATCTTCATAATCTGCTGTTGAAAATATTGCTGGCCTATTATATTTCTACAGAATGTCCTTTGCAAATAGTAATTAGTTGAATTAGAAAAACATCTCATTGGTATTTTTTTTTTTACTTAAGACAGTAATTTGAAATTATGAAAGGTTAATGATGGTGATGACAGGTTTGGATCATGGGTGTAAGAGTCATTATTCTGCTCCAAAGGAAATGCTATTTCCATTTATTTAAACCTAAAATGCAACAAGCCAGAAGCATTTCCAGCTATCGTGAATGATGTCAGCTTTAATATGTATCAGAGATATAACTGTACGCGCAAATCCTGGTTTGGTATGTACCTTGGTGTTAAAGTCACAGCTTAGTACGGGCTTGGTCTGAACGGATAAAGAAACAAATGACAAATGCTGTTTTTACTCACTTATTTTAAACAGACATAATCCTCCAAGTAAGAAAGTCAGAAAAAACTAGCGGCATACCAATGTCCCCCGTTGTGGAGGGGTTTGAATAGTGAATGTTTGTAGTTTGTATATGTGCTACTTCATTTGAAATGCCCTTTGAAAGTACCACAGCTGCAATGAATTGTCGTACCTGTAAAATCAATAACATTTAAATTAAAATTTACAAAGTAAATGCCTATAGGGTGGAAGCCATCTTGGATTTTAACATTGCAACCCAGTTTTCAAAAGAAGCCTTTCTTATACCTAGATCTATCCACACAACAAAACAGAAGTCTTTAGCTCACTTATTTTTCAAGTTACTGTGCTCACAACATGCATGGATGGAGGAACAGATGGAGGGTATTTACTAGTCACACTGTTTGCTTCGTGTAACGTGGTACAACAAAAACCCCTTTTCTAATAGGGGGAGGCTATAAGGTAGTAGGCCATGAATAGCAAACTGGGATATGTCAATAGGTTACTTCTCTAGACAGTAGAATAAGTCATATTGCACTCCCCTATTGTTATATTTTAACTGTAAACACACTCTTTCAGTTCATGTGTCAAAAAGAAAGCACATAAGTATTTTAGCTTTCCATACAAACGGATATCCAACAAACACAAATTATGACTCCTCTCACTTAAATATCCACCTCTAACTCTTCACTTCACACTTTAATACTGAAACAAACAAACAGGATGATCTGAATGGTGGTTTAAACTAATCATTCATTCAACCTTTATTTATACAGGCTAGCCTCGTTGAGCCATGGGGACTCATTTACAAGAGGGACCTGTCTCACTCACACCCAGGGTCAATTTAGAGTTACCAATCAGTCTAACATGCATGTTTTTGGACTGTGGGAGGAAACCGGAGCACCCGGAGAAAACCCACGCATGCACGGAGAGAACATGCAAACTCCACCCAGAAAGGCCCCCGTTCATCATTTTTGATTTGCTTTGGTGTGGAGTGTTTTTGGATTCTAGGATTGTTTACTCATTTTCTGTTGTGGCAGTTAGCAAAGCATGAGAAAGAAAAAAAGTGTATTTTTCTAGAAGAGAGTGGTGATTGCTTGTGACTTACATATTATTCATCTGACTGAATGTACTGCACCGTGATGATCCAACAAAAATGCATGTATCATTCTACCTCTAAGGCCCTTTACACACGTAGCCGTTTATCAGTAAAACCGAACAGTTTATCATGCGGTTTGGCCTTTCATCCACACGTGAACTCAGGTTGATGTAACTATAAACAAATAATAAAAAAAACTCAGACCAAAGTGGAGATTTGAGAATTCTCCGCTTTCGAGTTTGCGTGCGGACTTTCAGAACCGGATATTTGCGTATTTCTGCGGCAGCTGCTGTGGAGCTGACGTCATATAATGCTAAAAAAAAACACTAAAATGTCAACATACCTGCTCTGACATGATTCCCAGTCGACATTTTCCTGCGTTTTATTAACTTTGTACTCCAGCACGGTATTTAATAGTAGTTCAACCTCGCGGTCTGTCCACACAAACAAAGGAAAAATAATAATAATAATAACAGGAAGTTGTGGCTGGGTTGAAGGGTTGTGACTGCACTACACTGCCACCTATGGGTTCGGCAGATTCTTTACAACGCTCTGTGGTGAAAATAGACGGGTACGTGTAGACGAACATTTTAAATATCCGAACATGTATGTACTGAGATATTTTTTCTCGCAGATATTCGTTTTTCAAACACCAGGCTACGTGTGCACAGGGCCTCAGTGACCTGTTAGAACCCATTTGGTTTTGGCCAAACTTGGAGAAACTCCTTCAGTCTGAAGCTAATTCTGATTCCACCATGCTCTTTGTATTTACCAAATATATACAGTATTTTCTGGACTATAGGTCACAGTTTTTTGCCTAATTTGCATGCCCTGCGACTTATAGAGAGGTGAGACTTGTTTATGGATTTTTTTCCCATATTTTTAGACCAATTTTCAGCTCAGATATGACCGTTTTTCATTTTGGCAAAAATGGTGCAGTACCACTTTTGTCCGCAAGGGTACACCAACCGTTCCCACCTCATGTGTCCGAAGGCAGCCTCCTCTGGTCGGACTGACTCTGTCACAGCCCGGCCTCCTTCTCTGGAGCTCTGACACTTCCAGAGTCCACCGACCGTTTCCAGCTCATGTGTACAAAAGCAGCCTCTTCTGGTCGGACTGACTCTGTCGCTGCCTGGCCTCCTGCTCTGGAGGTAACAACTGTTAGCTGTGTTTGTTAATAAGATAAGTCAAGAACCACAGGACAGATTTTTATCAAACTTACAGAAAGTAATCACTGTATGGAGCAGCACGGTGGCACAACTGGTAGAGCTGCTGCCTCTCAGCGAGAAGGTTTCCGGTTCAAATCCCGGTCCGGGGCCTTTCTGGGTGGAGTTTGCATGTTCTCCTCGTGCATGCGTGGGTTTCCTCCGGGTACTCCGGTTTCCTCCCACAGACCAAAAAACATGCTTGTTAGGCTGATTGGTGACTCTAAATTGACCCTAGGTGTGAGTGTGAGAGTGGATGGTTGTTTGGTGTGAGTGAGACAGGTCCCTCTTGTAAATGAGTCCCCGTGACTCAACGAGGCTAGCCTGTATAAATAAAGGTTGAATGAATGAATGAATGAACATTTACAACTGACTAGCTTTATGAGATGTTTGAGATAAAATTAGATGTTTTATGGGCATAAACGTGTTGCGGTTAGCTTTGTTTTTTTCCTGCTACCATTTGTCTAAATAGCTCATAAACCACAACGGGGATTTTCTTTAAACTTACAGAAAGTAATTATTTGGTGTTCATTTACAAACTGTTAGTTGTTGGAGTTGTTTAAGCTAAAATTAGATTTATTTATATATTTTTTTCGTAGCGCGCACAACTGTGACTGGCCACAGCAAAACCAGGAACAAGTCTCCCCTGGGTCATTTTGAGTTATTTACAGAATCTGAAAGTGTGGGTTCTAAGCTATCCAATGATGCCAAACACATGGCACTCAAAAAAAAAATGAAGAAGATACAACCATTTCAATGTTGGCAATCTGCATATAAGATATTGGAAGACGTCAAAGCAAAACAATTTAAATCCAGCAGATTTGACCATTACTTGAATTTATTAAGGAACGGTTAAGCTAAGACACATCTTTGCTATAATTTCCAGCAGACAAATTGTTTTTACCGTGGTAATCTTGTTAAAAGTCCTTCTGTGCATGCTTCTGTGGCCGCCATTTTCAGCAGGGCAAATGAGGCACTGACGCATAGCGGTGATGCATAATAGATGCGACTTAACTGAAGGTGCGACATGTTTATGGATTTTTCCAATTTATTGCCAATAATTGGACAAAGCGACCTGTAGAAGGGTGCGACCTATCAGGCAGAAAATATGGAAACACTATCTTTACCTGCTTGATTGGTGTCCATTAATTCAAAATAATTGTAACAAAATAGTGTCAACTTGTCTTCTTCAGAGCTCAAGAAAAGTGTAACACTCAGAGTTTCAGAGAGATGTGAAGAGGTTTAAATCCCATAACGGACATGAGAGTGCTGTATTGCTATATACATATATATGTATATACATATACACTTATATATATTTGATTATATGATTGTACATATATGATTGTACAGCCACACTTCCAGGACGTTTTGTAGTTACGAGGCATCTCACATTTACTATGAACAGTCTTACGCGGCCGCTGCGGCGGAAGAATACAGTATTGCACTGTACGCGGTGCAGCGGCGGAGGGATACAGAGGTGGAGGGATATAGAGGCGGAGGGATACAGAGGCGAGGTGGACCAGCAAAACTAGGTGCAGCAGTGGAAAAGTACAGGCGGAGGCCTTACTGTAAACGTTCTGGACCGAGCTGGACGGCGGTTTTACGTTGTAAATGTAATAGAGAATACAGCAGATGGATGGAGGAATACAGCAGATGGATGGAGGAATACAGCGTCACCAGCATCCCAGTAGGCCGTTAAAACTGTACAATCATATTTTTAAAAGCTGGAAGCTGTTGATGGCGTGCCTTTTTGCTGCATGACGTTTCAGAGTAGGGGCAGGAGCTAAACCACCACCAACCACTCTTGTTTTTGATGTGTTGAAATAAATAAAGATCTTGAGACTGAGCTCCTGAGTGACGTCCACCATTTTGCTGGAGTTGAACCAAGGTAAATGGGGTTACACTTGAATGGCATTAATGGCATAGGGATTGCGTGTGAATGGGTGTTTCTATGGCCTTCTCATTGTTGTAGCATTAGCATAAGGTTAGCATGAACAGTCATGTATAAAATTGTTAATGACATGTTTCAAATTGTATAAATATAAATACTGTATCCAGAATAAATTTGTATTGTATTGTATAAATAAAGGTTGAATGAAAAAAAAATTTGAACACAATAAAACCCATATCATAAATACACTGCCACCATGCCTCCACCAAGCCCCCATGTTCCACCCAGAACCTTGACAGTTTGCGACCACAATGATAAACCACCATGATGTTTCTCCATACATGTTGTGCTTACTCAGAAGCATAATAGGCCTCTCATATTCTAATGAATAATAGGGAGCCCATTGTGTTTTAATGTGCCCCTAAAGACCTTGCCAAGATCCTGCAGAACCTTCCACATTCTGGATTTATTTCAACATAAGGAGGTAATGTGTGCATATCATAGGGTAATATTTCAGTTTTAGTATAGCCTGTTCTGCCCAAGCCAAAAAAAAAAAAAGTCATTAGTTTTCTAGGCAAATTTTAAAGGGATATTGATCTAGTGTTTTAAATATATTTACAGTAGGAGCACACTGAGAGCTTTCTTGTGCTATAGTAACCATATACTTTTGCTTCTATAAAAAAAGTACTTTCTTTTTTTTTTACAATAAAATAACTGTAGAAGTTCTTACTTCCAATTTTGTTCACTATCATGTCATGCTGCACCAACTGTGAAGAAAAAAAAAAAAGAAAGAAAGAAAGAAGGAAGGTTTCTAGGTATTTGACAGAGAAAGCTGTTTCAACATTTGAAGTGTTTCATTATGTGTAACTAAAAAAGTGAGAGGAGGCTTGTTAGGGAGTTTTTCTGAAGAATATTAGCTTTCCTTCCATTAGTGCTTGTAATGGTTCTTTAAGTGCAGAGTTCGCAGCCCAATCATCTGACACTTAAAACTAATCAGCTGCCTCATACAATCCATCAACCTTTTCCAGAGGCCTTTAGGTGATGGAGTAATTGGCTGCGGTTCACTTTCTTCTGGGTAGGGATATGTTAGTTCCTCTTTGTTCAGCGCGTCTTCTTCTCTCTTAGGGTATTTTGGTTTAGGTGACGGCTAAATCTTGTGCAAAACAGAAACACCCAGTGACATTTCCAGGCAGTGTGTTGACTTTGCTGTGCAGTGAGAGCCAACTGTCACCTCGAGCAGATCCAAATAATTGATTGGCTCATTATCCTAACGGCATATTTTCTCAGTTTGAGGCTTAATGCTATTTGGTTGTAGGAACATATTATTTTCACTGGGGTTTTTATTGCTGAATTAATTTGTAAGTGATTACCAATTTCATAATTAACAAACTGCACTGCTGATTTATCTGTTAATTCAATGATGGCGCTGAGAGTGGCAGCTGAAGCACGAGTCAAAATATTGGACATAAATATCAAGTCAACCAGGAAGAGTGAAATATCCTGAGGGGCCAAGGTTTCTGAACGTTTTACTGAACAGTGTCCAACATTCATTAATTCCATTACCTGTGCTGAGAAGCTCTTTTAGCAAGGATAATTATTAAACACTAAAAAAGGCAGTTATTACTGCTGCTCAGATTTGCCTTGAAAACTGCAAGAAAAACATTGATGGTAATTTTTACATTAGCTTTCCACTTTAACTGTACCATTTATTTGAAGAACAAAAGATATATTTTTAATTGCTCCACCTGCCCCAATGAACAGTGACCACGAGCTGACTGTAATATTCAAGAACTGCTGACCTTCTTCCTTAAAATGACAGAATAGGAGGATGTAGATGTGGGCAGGAAATTCACAGAGCAAGTCTTTCAAGAGGCATCTGAAAGGGCACTGGCTTGTTGAAAGGGGGGTTGGGATAGTTGAGATGAGGGTGGGGGTGGGGATTGGTGCATACGTAGCTCACGAATGTCAAACCCTTGGAGCTTTGCCTGTTCACTGCTGGATAATTGGTCATCTATCTCCCCTCCTGTGATCACCAGTTTAGTTCCAGCTCTGTGGCTCGCCCATTTATTTCTGGCCTCATTGCAGCTTGTTTGTTTCCAGTTGCACAGTCAGCTGTTTACTTCTGGTTCTGTGATCAGATATTTATTTCTGGTGTTGCAGTCAGTGCTTTATGACTGGTTTCAGGGACTTTTGCTGTGGATGTGTTCAGCTGCAGCCATTTTCTGCCTGATTTTATTAATTGGCTGTGGACTTACCTAATGCAGTGGAAAAGTTGGGTTTTGGCAATAAATTATAGCCGGAGAGATTACGACTGCAATAAAAGTTCTATACATTGAAGTGATTAATGTGTTCAAGTTTACATTCGTGTTGATCTATTTTTTTTTATTTTTATAATGCTGGTTAACAAGTTTTGCTGTATCCCTCAGCAATATGAGCCACTTTCAGTAAAACAGCTCTAAAGACCTTGGAATGTGAATGCTAAGCACTTACAGTTGTTTTTGTTATGTTCTTCTATTTATCCATTTATTTTTTTATAATTATATTTTCACAGTGGGTACGATCTGATTGTAAAATCAGATTGAGCACTGCATCCCCATTCTGAATATTGAATGGAGCCCTTAGAGCACAGTTGGATCATGGCAGCATGAGTCAACTCTGCAAACAGAGAGCGAGAGAGAATAAAAAAGCAGCATACATATTGACTAAAAATTGTGTTTATCTGGAGATCTATGTGAGCAATATCTTTAGCCCCTTTGAGGAATTCTGTCAGGAATATTATACAAATTGCTGGGTTTGCAACAATGGCAGTTTCTTCACATTTGCAACCTATGCTGCATAAAGGAAGTTGCAACTGTTTAAAAAAAAAGTATTCATAAACTGTGTAAGACATTACTCACTCCTGGTGAAGAAGTTTACCAAAGCAACTGCTTAAACTGTTTATGCAGAAAAAAAAACAGTTTCAAAATAACATTATTGGGTCAATACAGGTATATACAATTTAATTTTCAATTCTGTTTATTTATATAGCACCAAGTCACAACATAAGTTGTCTAAGTGCACTGAACAGAAACCTTCATATTTAAAAAAATAATAATTTAACATTATTTATCTGAGGAGCAGACTGCTTTGAGTTTAACTCCATCACATAACTCTCATCTTGAGCAAGCATGAAGGTGATAGTGGAAAGGAAAAACTCCCTCATGAGGAAGAAACCTTTAGCAGAACCAGGCTCAGGACAAGCGGCCATCTGCTTCGACCGGCCTCCCCTAGAAAATTTGGAATAAAAGAGATGCCATTTCCTGCATTTTGGTGTATTATAACAGGTTAAACATCTGTAAACATTTGATTAAATTGATTAAAAACAGGTCTCTCTTGTAAACGAGTCATCGAGGCTCAATGAGACTAACAACATCTAAGACCCTCCTAAACCAAGTCCCGTCATACCTTACCTCCTTAATGACATCACACAGTCATTACTCCCTGCGCTCAAACAATTTAGTCCTCCTGTCAGTTCCTCCAGGCAGAACGGAACTAGGAAAAAGAGCGCAGCTTCGCCATCCCCTCAGCCTGGAACAACTTACAGAAATATCTGAAACTATCAACACTTATCTCCTTCATGTCAACCGTATAAGATAATGTCATCAAGAAACTTGACCATTGCAGATGTTTCTAACCATTACTTATCCAATATATGACGATGATGATGATGATGATGATGATGATGATGATGATGATGATGATGATGATGATGATGATGATGATGATGATAAATTTTATTTCAGACAGACATTTCACCACAAAACATAATACTGAAGAATTTCATGTTTCCAAGCATAGATACAATCTTAATATCAAATAAACATACCCAATTTTTATATGCTAATATACATTTGTTTCTTTTCCACTAATGGTGACTGTGAGTCTGAAAAGGAGTATGATGAAGTTTAACTTATATTATCATACCCCTTATCCATTCAATAATTCATAGGGTAAATAGACTTCCTGTTGCCTGTATCCCTTCCAGAAAAAAAGAAGTAATGTTAATTTTAATAATTAAAAAAATAAGATAAAAAATAAAAACAGTATTTTATGGACTAGATGAAAGTATCTACATATACCTACTCACGTAGATATACATACACATCTACCTGCATAAATACATGGATAACATTTCCTTATTTACACATCCACATATATTTACACACATATACACAGATCAGCACCCAATTGTCCAAATCATCCTCAGTTCTATCATTACCATCCAATTTATCTGGGTTTTTAATTTCACGTTGAGTACTCATAGTTACGTCATCACAACGCAGTTACACCACTAATTAGACTCCCTGTTTGTAGCACGTTGAGAACCCTATTGTGAATTAAACCCAACCAAGCCACTTTCAGCTGAGCAACTGGAAGCAGTCAAACATTGGTGGCACAACTGGTAGAGCTGCTGCCTCTCAGTGAGCAGGTCCCCGGTTCAAATCCCGGTCCGGGGGCCTTTCTGGGTGGAGTTTGCATGTTCTCTCCGTGCATGATTGGGTTTTCTCCGGGTGCTCCAGTTTCCTCCCACAGTCCAAAAACATGCATGTTAGGCTGATTGGTAACTCTAAATTGACCCTGGGTGTGAGTGAGACAGGTCCCTCTTGCAAATGAGTCCCCGTGGCTCAACGAGGCTAGCCTGTATTAATAAAGGTTGAATGAATGAATTAGAAAACACACAAGAGGCAGGTCTAAATCACAGATATCCATCTCACTCATGGTGTGGCCAGAACACTAACATACCGCTAAGCATTATGGGAAATACATAACACATCCACTTCCCAACTTCCTGTTTGGAGCTCTGTGACCACCGTAGATTGTGACAGTAGGGGGCGGTGTTGCATTGCAGGTCACATATGGTGTAACACCGGGTCATACTGCCCTACTGTTTTTAAGTTTCGTTTTTGATGTGCCTAACGTTTCATTAACTTTTGCAGCTTATAATAATAACTAATAGTTTTGTTTTTTCTGTGACTTATCTGCAGTATGATAAATGACAGGAGCATGCTTCCAATTTTTTGTTGGTCTTTTTTGTACATAATGACGTTTTTATGCATTTTTTTATCTTAAGATCCTATGATGTCATTGACTACTCGAGTTCTACTCGAGTTTTTTTGTTATGTTGA
>JBBPBX010095834.1:0-13133 GCA_038048925.1 Garcialebias charrua | reverse complement strand
TGAATGAATGTTTCACCACATGCCTGAATGAATGAATGTTTCACCTCATGCCTGAAAGAATGAATGTTTCACCTCATGCCTGAATGAATGAATGTTTCACCTCATACCTGAATGAATGTTTCACCTCATGCCTGAATGAATGAATGAATGTTTCACCTCATACCTGAATGAATGTTTCACCTCATCATGCCTGAATAAATGAATGAATGAATGTTTCACCTCATACCTGAATGAATGTTTCACCTCATCATGCCTGAATAAATGAATGAATGAATGTTTCACCTCATGCCTGAATGAATGAATGGACGGACGGAGGTAGGCCACCGTACAGCAAGCTAGTTAGCCAGCTAGCTCCCTTTATGTGAATGGAGCCTGCTAGGGAGGAGGGAGACGATTCAACTTGCTCCTTCATCTTCAAAAACTGTGTTAGGATAGGCTAAGTGCTTGGTAACTGTACAATACTGTACATGTTTTTTTTTTGTATGTACGTATGTTCCGACTTACGTCGAAATTCGCTTTACGCCGCCGCGTAGGAACGGAACCCCGTCGCAAGTCGAGGACTACCTGTACATACATGCACATATATAGATATACATATATAGATAATAGATATGTAAAGAAAAAAAGTTGTCACAAAAATATTGAAGTGGGTACACAAATCAGTTGTTTTAATGGCTGTACTATTGTTTGAGTACTGAAGTGTTATTGTTTGAATTCCTCTCTAAAGACCAAGAAAAAAGGTTTCTGATATGAGAATTTAGACATGATATTTTGCAACTAATAAAATTAGGTTGATAATATAATAATGATTTGTTTTATTCATGGGATAAGAAAAGAATCCAAACACATATATAAGTAGGGAAAAGTCATCAAGAATATTTTGGGAAATAAAAGTGCAAATGTCTTGCCAGAAAGTACATAAGGACATGACCAGAATAAATGACAGAGATCTTCTTCACGGAGTTGGCAGAATGAGCAGTTCATGTCATGTCCTTAACAGTTAGTATCTTATTGCAGATAGAGCTCTTTGAATGACGTCGCTTTAGAGCAGTGGTGGCAAACACTCACAAAAGGGGCCTAAATTAAAACCTTTTTCAAACTAAGAGCCAGTTTTAAAAAATTACACTAACTCAAATCAGATATCCAACATCTTTTGTTGTTTACATGTTTCTCAACAAGAGTTTGGTTGGTGTCATTTCATGTTCTCGGTTGTGCCATCAAAATTATAATAAAAGATTACTGAAAATATAAAGACACAGAAGCATTTTATATTACACATATCAGCTTGGGGCGAGATAAGATGTCGATCAAGGCCACATTTGGCCCCCCGGTCCTTGAGTTTGACGCATATGATCTAGAGAATCAGTTTAATTGTTTGGTAATAAGAAATAAAATAAAAAATATATAACTGTAAAAAGACTATTAAAAATGTTTTCCCACAATAAACTAGTCCATGGTTAGTCAACTGACAACTGAAGTCACCCGCGGGCCACTTCCGGCCCTCAGGTGACTTCAGTCTGGCCCACATATGAGTTCATAATTTATTTATTTATTATTATTTTGGGGGCAGCACGGTGGCGCAACTGGCACAGCCGCTGCCTCTCAGCAAGAAGGGTTCCAGTTAAAATCCCAGTCATGGGGCCTTTCAGGTTTTTTTTTAAATAATGCTATTAGTACTTAGTGTCTTTTTAGCTGATGTTATTCTTAGGTCATAGTCTTTGTTCATATATCTTAGATCTTATTACTGTTTTTATTTTACATTTTATTGTTGGATGTAACTGGGACCCTGTGTACATAATTTTGTTCACCTGACAAATAAAAAAACTTGAAAATCCTTGAATGTAGTTTCTTTTGGCTGCTCCCTTCAAGTGAACTTGCATGAAAGATTTGGCAATTGTTGGATGCTCTTCCTGACACAACCTGGGTTTGAACCTGCAACCTGAGGGTTACAGGACATGGCACTAACCATCAAGCTACTGCAGACACTGACTGGTCACAGTACTTGTTTTGTGTATACAGTATAATGACTAATTGCTGGATGTTTGGCCCCTGAGCTGCTGGCTTTCAGAAATTGTGGCCCCCTGAGCCGTTTTAGTTTTCTTTTATTACTATGATTATTATTTTTATTTTTTTTTTTTGGGGGGGGCGGGTCCTCCCACTAGTGCATGGTAAGTTTTTTTTACAAGTTTGAAAACAAATCCAGTTTGGTGTTTTGTGAAGACCCTCCTGCTCACCAGACATACCAACCGGCCTCACAACCACAATCCCATCTCCACCAGCCCAGGACCTCCACATTCAGCATCTTCACGTCCAAGATCTTCTGAGACCTGCCACCAGGACAGCTTCTGCAACAATTGGTTTGTATAAGAATTTCTGCACAAAATGTCAGAAACCATCTCAGGGAAGCTCATGTGTATGCTCGTCATCCTCATCGGGGTCTCCACCTGACCGGCAGTTCGTTATAACGATGAGTGGGCAAATGCTCACATTTAATAATGGTGTATGGCACATTGGAGAGGTGTTCTCTTCACAGATGAATCCCGGTTTTCCCTGTAAAGGGCAGACTGCATGTGTGGCATTGTGTGGGTAGGCTTGTTTGCTGATGTCAACGTTGTGAATGGAGTGGTGGTGGTGAATTTATGGTATGGGGTAGGCGTATGTTATGAACAACGAACAAAGATGAATTTTATTGATGGCATTTTGAATGCACATAGACACCATTACAAGATCCTGAGACCCACTGTGCCATTCATCTACGATCACCTCACGTTGCAGCATAATAAGATGCAGCTTCATATTCCAAGGATCTGTACACAATTCTTGGAAACCGAAAACATCCCAGTTCTTGCATGGCCAGCATACTCACCACACACGTGTCACCCATTGAACATGTTCTGGATTGATGTATACAACAGCATGTTCCAGTTCCGACGATATCCCGCAACTTTCACACAACCAGTGAAAAGGAGTGGAGTGGACCAACATTCCAGAGGTCACAATCAACAACCTGATCAACATTATGTGACAGAGATGTGTTGCACTGTGTGAGGCAAATGGTGGCCACATCAGATATTGACTGGTTCTGGCACACGCCTCTACCCCAACCCCCAATCAGCATTTTGATATGCCATACCTGTGACGTGGATGGTTTTCCCAGCAAAGAAGTGCTCACTAACACAGATTTACACAAACTTGTGAACAATATTTGTGAGAATCTGGCCTATTTTATGTGTAGAAAAAGTCTTAGGTCTTTGAGTTCAACTCGTGAAAAATGGGAACAAAAACAAAAGTGTTGCATTTATATTTTGTTCAGTGTCCATATGAACTGGTTGTCCCAATTATTTGAGGAAACTATGATTCCTAGATGTTGTAATGCTTAAAAGTATAGTTTCCTCATATGAATGGGGTGGCCCTTGGGATGGCTGAAGTGTAATCTCTGGTAGCCAACGCCACCATTGGCACCCCCTGGCTCCACCATTGCACCTGGTGAAAAAAAATCAAATGAGAGTCCTCCAGTAATGTATATTTTGAAGCCTGGTCCAAAAAAAAGAGTTCAGATTCTGCCAAGTATGTAATATAAATAAAAGTTGAGTGGGTGAAGCATTGCTGGGTTCTTTGTTTCTGATATTCACTTCGGTTCACAGAAGAAAGGTGATAGTTATGAGTCACTGCATTATTCTGGGAAACTGGAAATATTTGGAGCTTTTTCAGGCTCATATTCATTTCAATGGAAGCAGTTCAGAGCCTCCATAGCACTTTAGTGCCTCTTGTGATCACTGCTGGGTTACCCAACAAAACAGATATGCCTATTTTCCTCTCACACCATGAACCATTGGCCATTTTTCAACATTTCCACTTTCAAGTCTGCGCAGACTTCTGAGCACTTTGGGATATTTGTTTGTGTAAACTAGAACAGTATGAGAATTACTGGGGGATGTACAGCGAGACGGATGGCGATGGGAAAGGAGAAGAGACAAGAGAAGGATGCCACCCATGTGTTGCTCTCAATAGCTTTTTATATTAGAGCACTAACCTCACACGGCCTTGATTGAAGAAAGAATTATGAGGGGGAACTGAGAAATCAGCTGGTCTTGTGCCACTTCAAGCAGCAGTGGAAATTCCTTCATGCTGTTTTTGGTTTCTTGAAAACATGCTCACTGCAACCAAAAATTGTACACTGGCAACTCAGTTCATGGGGTGAGCCACCACATGAACTGCTTGTCACAAACAATTACACGGGACTGAGGTTTGTGTGTCCTGAAAGATCTTGTCTCCTGAGACGGGGAGCAGTCACATCCAAAAGCTCAAGCCCTCTAGCTTGAACAAACTTAACCATTCCAACTTCAGGGCAAACATACTTTATTTATGCTGCTTTCCATTTACAGTACCTGGGAAGTTGCACCTTAGATTTGGGAATAAAGTCACACCCAACGTAACAATGTCCCAGTTTCAGTTCTGAAAGGAAGTTGCTGTTGTACCCAGAAATCAGACTAACTGCTGTTACCAATACCAGCTAATAAGGTATTTTTCTGCATTTTATGCATTCAGACACTGTAAGGACCTGTTCACTAATAGAGGTTGCACGGTACTATGTGTGTGTCTAATTTAATGAAAAACAAACTGACACAAGTGGGAAAAAATAATTCATCACTGCAGCTAGCACCACTTTCTATACACCTGGCAGCCATGTTGAGTTTAAAGGTTAATGAAGAGTATCGAACTTTCCAACTTCAGGAAATATTCCAGGTTATATTTCAAACTTGAAACACGAAAACTCCAGCTTCTGAAAACAGCATTAAATCCCATCCAATTTGTAAAAACTTATTAAATTAGCACCTTTGTCTCAGAGTTGAAGTAGCAGACATTTGTTCGTGTTAGTGTTCTGAATTGTTAAACGTCTAATCATTAACAGCGTTACATGCTTTTGTGGCATTTTAGCTCTGAGTTTTTTTGTATTTTTGTCACTTTGTTTGTCCCCTTTGCAGTTTGGTCACTTCACACCCACTGTGTGTATAAAAAGAAGCCTTCTGCCATGGGTTTCTTCATACTTTGTGCACTGCTTGGCACCACTTCATACACACCTTGGCTGCTGCCCCATTTTAATGATTTGTTCTTTTGGAAGTCTAAAGTTTCTCCATTAAATAAAAATACATGACAAAGATTTCATACAATAATTTAAAGTGGGCAGGCAAATATAGAAATAGCATGTTAGTTGCCTATGTAAAGTACATTCACACTCATATTCATATGTATATATACTTTGTATATATATGTGACATTTTTTACAGAAGTATTTTTAATCATGAACACAGAATACCGAAATAGAAAAGAACCAAGCTGCAATTAGCATAAAAGGTAAGTAGGTTCATTTACTGGAGTAAGGGGAAGCCAAGGACAGGAGGATCTGTGGAGGACAAAGAGAAGTGAGTACAGATTGTCCAGATGAATGGTTTTGTAATTTTCAATATTGAGTTTCTTATTTGGAATTTTTATTTTAAGTCTGGATAGGATAACAACAGAAAGGAACCCCAGGAACTGTGTTCAGGGGTGGTCTCCGGGTATGTTGGAAGGCATGTTCTAGGTATTGGCGAGCAGGCAGGTTGGCCGTGAAAGGCTGTGTCAAGGTAATCTGATGTGTTTGTCTTTTGCAGGCGTGACTGATTTTACTACAGGAGGTCATTCGCAGGGAAGGACAAGTAGAGAGGTCATCCAGGTGACCCAGAGGATTCTGCAGAACATGAGTGAAGTCCACATAGCTTCTAGTTAGCTAAAGTTGTACAAAGATAGAGGTTGTCTGTTAATCACTGAGGTAACCAACGGTCCAGCGGTGATTACTGGTATGACTCAGCCTTATGAACAGAGGTAATCAGCTGTCATGGGAGACAGCTGGGAATCCGCGAACCCAGTCCACTCACAACGCCTGCAACAATAGAACCCAACACAAAATCTTAACAACATTCTGACTGGTTATTTAACATGAATAGGTATTTTTGTGTTGTACGTAAGTTGCGTTATAATTAACGGTAATAGCTTTTTTTGTTAATTATTTTTTTTTATTTTTGGATGCTCCTTTCCTCAGGGGTCACCACAGTAAACTAACTTGCACAAAGAAAGCAAATGTTTTTACACCGAATGTCCTTTCTGACACAACCACTGACCACCGAGCTACCACAGCCCTCTGTGTGGAGTAGCGAGCTGTCATTTAGGGTGCCCAGGGGATCAGGTGGTGGGGGTTTAAGGGCCTTGCTCAAGTGCTCAGAGTGGAGAAAATAAGGGTGGAGGTGTGGGTGCTTCACCTTTCCCACACACATATTGATGTTGTCAGTCCGGGATGTCAAACCAGCTCACAGGCTTGCCTTCTCAATGCCAACACTCCCCAAGTTATATAATAGGTATTTGGGGTATGAAATGACAACGGCTAAGATTAAAATGGCTAAACACAAAATAGTACTGTTATGTACGAAACGTCACCTGCTGAGGACAAATAGCCAACCCCTAAAAAAATGCTAAGTACAAAATGGTAACTAAGTACAAGACGACAACCAATTTTGCACAAAGTGACAACTGCTAAGCTATGTAACAGCTGCTTACCTCTATATATATTAGTCTTGACTGGGACTTCAAAGGTCTATGTTGAAGTTGGAGTTTTGCTTTCTTTAGCAGAATGACTAAGAAACACTGAAAGAGGTTTTCATTATAAAAGCAAAAAACTAATCCATCATAATTGTGACCATCAATTCTTCGTTAGACCTGAAAGACTTTCCACCTAATAATAATCCTACATGAAATAATATTGAAAGACTCAATAAGGACTGAGTCATCTAATTGGACTCTTAGAGCAAACCACTCAACTTAAAAATCCCTAACGATCCTGACACAGGACTGCTGTCAGTGTGCCATATAATGATCCTGATTATGCTGACATGCAACAGTCAGGAAAACGGTTTAAAAAAAGCAGTGGTTTACTGCAGAATCATACTGCAAAAATTGACAAATTGTTTATGAAGCACAGCTTCGGTAGTTCCCAACAAAATAATTTGCTGTTAAAGTATACTTAATGCGTATTTAAATTATCCCACTTCACAATTAAACAGAAACTGACATAGAGAAAGTGTTTTCCAGCCCAGCTCTTCTCTCATTCATTTGCACATTTAAAACTCACAGTTGACCAAGCATTGTCAGCAGCGCCTTAATGAGACAGGATTACTCACATCGCTCGCCAGAAAATGTTTATACGCTGTGTAATCCAATTCCTTGCTGCACTGTACAAGTAAACCCAAAATGCATTGACATAAATCTACCTCTCATTCTGTAAACAGATACATTACTATTTTTCACTTTTTCTGTGGATATATAATGGAAGTACAGTGTATTTAGATCCATGTACAACTTACTGTAGGGCCTTAGGTTTTAGATGTGGCAACAGTCAATATTTGTATCATAAAACAACATTATAAAGTATGTTGTAAAACCCAATAAACCTGAAAAATAATTGAAACAACATAATGGACATAGAGACAATGGCATGGACAAGGATGGTGTGTCTGTGGGGAAAAAATGATTAAAATCTTACAAGAACAACTCAGAAAAATTAGACTAACATATGTTTGTTATATTCAAAAACACTGTTTAATTTCCTTCTACCAAAGAACCCTCTGTCCTTCTTCTGGACATGTCCAAATTATCTGTCTGGCCTCTTTAACTATCTCCCAGTCAGTCATTCAACCTGTGCTGTACCTCTGATGATCTCATTCTTATTCTTATCCATCCTCGTCACTCCCAAGAAGAACCTCAACAAATTCATCTTTGCTATTTCCAGTTCTGTCTCCTGTCTTTTTGTCAGCACCAGTACAGCTGGTCTCATTACTCTTGAAAACTTTTCCTGTGATCTTTGCTGCCACCCTTTTGTCATAAATTACTCCTGAAACTTTTTTTCTTTTCTCCATCCTACCTGGACTCTTTTCTCCACCTCTTTACACTTCCTGTATTTGTGGACAGTTGATCCTAAGTACTTGAAGTCTTGTCCCTTTGTGACCTCTGCTCCTTCTAGCCTCACTGTTCCACCTGTCTCCATCTCATCCACACACATGTACTTTGTCTTACTATGGCTGACTTTCATTCTTCTTCTTTCAAGGTCATACCGCCACCTCTCCAAGTTCTCTTCCCCCTGTTCCCTGTTCTCACCACAGATCATAATGTCATCTGCAAACATCATAGTCCATGGGGATTCCTGCCTGACCTCATCTGTTAGTCGGTCCATCACCAGAGCAAACAAGAAGGGGCTCAGAGCCGATCCTTGATGCACTCCCACCTCCAGCTTGAAGCTATCTGTCACTCTTACAGCACATCTTACCACTGTCCTGATGTCCTCTTAATTTTCATAGCCCCAAAATTTAATTAGCTGTCATTGTACATCGGATGAATATTTATTCAAACTCTTATTAAAGCCTGTTTAGCTGTTTATGAGTTATTTTTGCTTCACGTATAATTGCTACATATAATTTTGATGTGTTTAAAAAAAAATGTTGTCTATGTTTGGTGTATTTCATCCATTAAAAGCCTGACAGATGCAATAAATCAGGATAAACCTATATACATTATAGTATATACATGTATTAAAAGATTGTTCTCGTAATGTGAAAGGCAGCATCACAACTATTGCTTTGCTTCTATAGGATCACAAGATTTTAATACATGAAATAATAATTTTAGACAATTGAATAGTTTCTAAATGGCAATTTTCCGCATCTGAATTGGCAACAAATACTTTGTATGACTATCCAAGGTGCACAAAATCTCCTAAATCACACACCTTAAAGGTCTTCTGTTTCTCTGTGTAGACATAAGGCTGCCTTTAACCTTCAGAAGAGAAAGACTGATGTTTGTGTTGCTTACAAATGAAAGACACTTATTCTTCACTGAGTTGGTGACAGGATTCCTGATTACTGTATCTGTTCAGGTTTGAATGTCATCGGTGTGAAAAATGCAATCTACAGTATACAATTCACAAGCTTTTCTGCCTAAGATGTTTCCTATGTCTATCCATCCATCCTCCTTTGTTCTTTCACGTCAGGTTGCAGAGGCAACAGGTACAAGAGGGAAATCCAAAACATCTCATCCCCTGCAACAGTCTGCAGCTCCTCCTAAGCAAGTGCTATGTGTTGTCATCATTGTATGTTGGTTAAATTACTTCTCTGCATTTAACCCACACACTTGAGACACACCCAGGTGGAGCAGTGGGCAGCTATGTAAGTGCCCAGGGAGCAATTAGGGATTAGGAGTCTTGCTCAGGGACACCACGATATGTGGGCATGGCTGGGAGTCGAACCACGACTTTCTGATCCCAGTTTGGCTGCTCTACTTCTATCCACAATATTCCTACGCCCCATGATGCTTTGCGCGAAATGTGCGCACGACTTCCGGTTGACCGGAAACACCGTTTGTTTACATGCGAGTAATACAGTTGAAGACAGTCCAAACTTTGTTGTTTTAGTTCATTAAAAATGTGGGAACACCACTCGTTTTGTTAAAAGAGGAGGGACAAATAAAAAGAAATAACAGATGTGACCTGATCGCGCAGACATAATTTAAAAATACATAAATAGCGAACGCGTTTGCTCCGGCCTCTCGGCTAAGGTTTGTTAGCTGCTATCCCGGCTAAAAATACCGGTCGCATCTGAGATCTATCGTTTTAAGACAGTAAATCTTCCAAAACTCTCATTAATATCCCTCCCCGAATAAAAAGAAATAACAGATGTGACCTGATCGCGCTGACATAATTTAAAAATACATAAATAGCGAACGCGTTTGCTCCGGCCTCTCGGCTAAGGTTTGTTAGCTGCTATCCCGGCTAAAAATACCTGTCGCGTCTGAGATCTATCGTTTTAAGACAGTAAATCTTCCAAAACTCTCATTAATAAACCCTCCCCGAATAAAAAGATGTGACCTGATCGCGCTGACATAATTTAAAAATACATAAATGGCGAACGCGTTTGCTCCGGCCTCTCGGCTAAGGTTTATTAGCAGCTATCTCGGCTAAAAGTACCGGTCGCGCCTGACATATATCATTTTAAGACAGTAAATCATCCAAAACTCTCATTAATAAACCCTCCCTGAATAAAAAGAAATTACAGATGTTACCTGATCGCGCAGACACAGCCATAGAGAAGGATGCAGGAACACTCTTTCTTTGTTTTGGGTCCGTGTTGAAAACACTGTTGTTTTAGCCAAAGATTTAGCTTGGTCCGGTTGTTGGTGCAGCCGCGAACAGCACAGCAGGTACCTGAACCCCGGTAGGACATTTCAGTAAACGTTCCGTTTAAACAAAAGCTGTGTTTGCTCCGATAAAATGAATGAAAATAACTTTCAAAAACACCCGCGATCCATACTCCGCCTATGGAATACAGGCACTTCCGGGGTCAAACGGAAGTAAGTCCCATAATCGCAAATACAGTGCCACCTTCAGGAATATTGTGGATACCATCTCTGCCCCATAATTCCTAGAGGAGTTATGTAGTATTTGCAGGTCAGAGATGACATTTACAGTAAGTCCTCCAGCAAGTCTGAGGTCTCTTCCCTGTGGGAAGTGCTTGTAACATATCCAAGGGTAAGCAACTACCTTTGCCAACAACTCCAGAGTAGCCACAGCTCTACATTGTAAACAAACAACATACAGTTGTTTATTTTATATGTAAATGATTTAATTAAGGTGTCTGGGATTCTAAGGTGTGTTTTATTTGCAGATGACACTACTTTTTTATGCTCGGGTAGAGACTTGAATCAGACGTTTGAATTAATGAAGATGGAGTTTGACAAAATTCAAACTTGGTTTAAATTAAACAAGTTATCACTGAACGTGGAAAAAACTAATTATATGATATTTAGTAAAAAAAAGTCAACTATGGATTTTCTTTTCAAGATTGATGGTGTGGAGATACAAAGAGTGAATGAAGTAAAGTTTTTGGGTGTGATTATCGATGATAAATTGTCATGGAAAAAACATATTAATTTTGTAAGAACTAAAATGTCTAAGTCCATGGCAGTACTATATAAAACGAGGGACTTACTGACAGACAAGGCTTTGTGTTTACTGTATAATACAATTGTTGTGCCAAATTTAATTTATTGTATTGGTGTCTGGGGTACAGCTTGTAAAACTGCAACCAAATCTATCTTTATTTTACAAAAAAGAGCTGTACGAATTATCTCAAGAAAAGATTATTGTCATCCTTCAAGTATTTTATTTCATCAACTGAAATTACTCAAGTTTTATGATTTGGTAGACTACTTTATTCTATTACTAATGTACAGGGCTCAGAATCACAATTTACCATCGAACGTACAAGAGTATTTTGTAAAAAGGAGCAGTTGCTATAATTTAAAAGGAACTGATATTTTTGTTAAGCCAAAGTTTAGAACAAGTTTGCGGGGTAGGTCTACTTTAATGAGGGGAATTGATTTATGGAATGGTTTGAATAATGATATTAAAAATGAGGAATCATTATTTGTATTTAAGAAAAGGATAAAGAATATAATGCTGACGAGATACATTTAAGTTAGTTAATATTAGCGAAAACTATAAAGAATAATTGTGATATGTTTTGGGTTTTGTTGTATTATTTGTGATTATTGCTTGAATTGATTGTTTGAATTGATTTTGTTAAGAAGGGGCAGAAATGATAAGATTTAATTCTTCTTCTGCCGCCTTTCATTTTATAGGTATTTTATATTTTTTTCTCTTGAAATTTGTATTGTTTTAATGGAAATGAAATGAATAAATAAACAAACAAACAAACAAACAAACATTGTAATTCCCCAGATGACCTAGCTCCTCACTCTCTCATAAACTATGCCTGGCCACCCTATGTACAAAGCTCATTTCAGCCACTTGCACCTGGGATTTTGATCTTTATGTCAGGATCCATAACTCGTGACTATAGATTATAGTTGAAGTGTCCACAAACCAGTAAATCAAGATGTCTACCTTTGATTGAACCACCATTATTACTGCAGATAAAACCCATTAGTCCATCTCTTCCTCTATTCTGCCATCACTGGTTAACAAGATGCCAAGATACATGAATGTCTCAACTAGAGGCAGAGACTCACCACCAATCTAAAAGAAGCATGTCAGGAATACCCTATGACCAATAATAAAGTCAAGAGACTGATCCATTAAGTGTACCATCCAGATGGCAGCCATAGCCATGCTTCTGACTGAATAACTGCACTCATCACCAGATAAATCTACCAGCCCGAGGCAGCATCTTAAACATCTTACCACATGATTAGAGCAGCAATTATCACAGTGTTTTTGGTATCTTAGCTTGATGCTTGTATGTGCAGTTATACATGTTGATGAAATGAGTTTTGATGGGATTAAATATTTGGCCAGACATCAAAAAGTATGTAGAATTAAGGGGACAGCCATAATGAAAATGCCAAGATATTTACTGGGCAGTTTTCAGTTCTGACATAAACAATATATGTAAAATAGCCCCACGTATAATTTATTAAAATGATTCAAGCTAAATGTGGCACAGCAGTCAGGTCTTCCGACTTTAAATGCTGTGGAAACGTTTGCAGCTCTGTATATGCAACAGACGACACACTGTTACAAAGCAAAGATTTTAACAGTAAATAGTGGTTTTAATCACATGCTCATCTGAAATTATTTAGTACCTTGAAACTCTAAATTGGCCTTGAAGAAAACTTACAAAATATACTGTATATTATTTTAATTCTTCAGAATTGTGATGTAGTTCCAAACCCATTCAATGCAGTAGCAAACTTTTGCCCCGACTGTCTCTTTCCATAGGTCTGCACTAAGAGAGACAGGAAGTTTTGCTTCTAAAGATAAGCAGCGTTCCCATAAGAACCGTGTCTTAGAGCTTCACCTGCAAAAGAAAATGCTGAAATTTGTAACACTCATGCCATGTCAGCTGTCATGTGCATGTTAGCGTCAGAAAAAACGGATGTCGCAGTCGGTGCCTGAACTCTCATACCTTTGATCCAAGGAAGCAATCGAGAGTCTTACCAATCAGCTGACCTTGATTCATGCAAAATCTTGTTTTAGGGCTTTGTTACACAAACTTGTGAGTTCATCTGTGAGATGACATAAGGACTCTTCAGAA
>JBBPBX010095833.1:0-10326 GCA_038048925.1 Garcialebias charrua | reverse complement strand
GATAATGCCCCTCTTGTTTGATGCTACTGTAAAAAGTTTATCTTAGGCTATTTTTCAAAGACTACTCAATTTCTGGGCTCACAGCCCTTCTCATCATAGTCTATCTGCCTGAATGTCCAGAACAGGCCATTTGGCAAAAGGAATCATTTCAACACAATTGGCTGTCAGGACAAATTGTTGAAGTGGGCCAAACTTGGGCATTATAGGTGATGGAGCTGGAGAAAATGCAATGAGGAAGAAAATGAAAAGGCAAAGACAGTCCAAGAAAGAAACACAGATATAAGCAATAGAGAGCTTGAAAGGTGGAGTGGGAGGGTCCAACAGAGTCTTTCATTGCAATTGATAAGATGCAAAAGGACAGAAAGACACAAATAAGTGTAATAACTAAACTACAAACGAGTCTTTGTTTTGGTGGGTCTTGTTCGCAGGATGATTTTATTAGTCCATGATTCTTAAAGTCAAGGAAGATGCAGCCTGTGAAACATTTTCTATTCCAAATAGATGCGTGCATGGATGAGTAGATGTGAAAGGAAGTCGCACTGAAGCACATACAACAGAAAACTACCAGTGCTGCACACTATCTCCCCCCACCCATTGTATCATTGGTGTGGCCTTCTTTACTCAACCTTCTTCTCTTCTTCTTTTTCTCTGTGACCTGACTACTTTGATGTGCATAAGACTTTGAGGATGGAAAAAAAATCAGCTTCTCCTCAAGCCCCCAAACAGTAGAGGGAACATTTGAAGAGAGAGGCAAACTTGCCTAATGGTGTGTGGGCGGGTGAAAAGCAGAGATTGTCACTGGTAAAAGGGAAATGCTTTATATTTTGTAATGCGAATGCAGCAAAATCAATTGTGGGATTGCGTAGTTCATTTTAAAACAAAGTCTCATATTAGTCTGGCCATAAAAGCTTGGTTGTATATATTTTAATGCTCTTTCACTTTGAAACTCTAAAACGTAGAAAAAGCTAAGCGGTTTGTGAAAAGAGACGATATTTGAATGTTTCAGCAGCACAGGTCCTCACGGTTTGAATATTTCAGCACCATGGAGGCAGACATACACAGAGCTGAACAAGCTCTGCCCCAATTCTAAAGTAATTACAAATGATTGTGTTGGTGGTGAATTCACACCGGAAAACAAGGAATGGAAGTTATGTCACAGAATATAACCTATTTTCCAGAAGACTCGTGAGAGTACAATTTTAGGATCAAAACAACTTTTATAGATTTGCACAGTTAATTTGAGTATTATTGATGACATGGGCTCAACCAAAGACTATTGTTATAATCGTTAGTCTAGGTTGTTGAGGGCTTTGTATGTTACAATATAGATTTTGAATTCAATTTTGAATATGACTGGGAGCCAATGAAGAGAAGCTAAAACTTTAGATATATGATCTCTCCTACTAACTCCAGTTAAGACTCTGGCAGCAGAATTTTTGGATTAACTGAAGACATTTTAAAGAAGTATGTGGACACCCAGATAACAAACCATTAGTCCAGTCTAGACGTGACAAATGCATGAACCAGTTTTTCTGCATCATTTTTAGATGTTTCTAATTTTAGTGATATTACGCAGGTGGAAGAAGGAGGTTCTAGTAACATTTTTAATGTGGGGGATAAAAGACATGTCCTGATCAAAAATAACACCAAGATTTTTAACATTAGAGCTGGAGGCAGATTAATGTCATCCAAGGAGGAGAAAGACTGAAAAATGTATTCCTAAGATGGTCAGGTCCAAAAACCAAAACCTCAGTCTTGTCTGTGTTCAAAAGTAGAAAAATTAGGGTCATCCAGGTTTTTATGTTTTTAAGACATGCTTGTAGTCTTGGTAGCTGATTGGATTCGTTGGGTTTCATGGACAAATATAACTGTGTATCATCAGGATAACAATAAAATGTGATCCCATGCTGTTTAATAACATTACATAATGGAGTCATATACAAGGTAAAGAGCATTAGTCCAATCAGTGAACCTTTTTCATTCAACCTTTATTTAGTCAGGTAAATCTTTTGAACCTCATGGGCTCATTTACGAAAGCGACCTGCTAAAACTAAAGAACAATGAACAGCAATGGTAGAATTTCCTTAAACAATAAACAAACAAACAATAAACAATAGAAAACAAAAGAGAGAAAAATAAATAATTAAATCATTATTTACATTTAAAAATTGGAATCTATCAGATAAATATTATTTAAACCATAACAATTCCTGTAACTCTAATATCATATATTTTCACCTCTGTTGTAAAATATTATGATCAGCTGTATCTAATGCAGCACTGAGGTTTAACAGGACCAGGGTAGATACTGTAGGGTTCCTGGTTTTCTCCCTGTGCTTGTCTCTCCCACTCTCACCACAGCACATTTCTAATTGTCCTGATGAGATCCACCTGTTGCTGCCTGATGAGGACTGGTTCTGGTGGCCTACTTAAGCAGCAGCTGGACACCTCTTCAGTGCTGGGACAACTTCTGCCTTTGGGACCTCCATGTCCTGCTCCTCTGAAGTCCTTCCACGGTCTTCCTCCAGCACTCTCGGGTGCACCTGCAGAAATCATCAAGAGTCCAGTCCATCAGCTACTCAACAAAAGGCTGGGTCTGCCTGTTCCTCTCTCCACCGCTCCTCACCTATATTCAACACCACGCCAAGAACCAGGACCACTCTTCTTTAATTCATCCATCTAAGACAACAAGTAAGACAATTCTGATTACTTCGAGATTCAAACATCAACCCTCCAAGATTGGATACTCACCTCTACTCCGTTCTCTTGCAGCTCCAGGCTTCCACCTTCACCTGTAAATAAAGAACACTTATTTTGTATTCCTGGTTGTTGTGTATTCTTTCTCGGTCTGCCATTTCGGGGTCGTACAAACGCCACCATGATAGTTTGTCCCAGCCAAACTGACCCCTCTGGCACGACTGGGGAGGAACCACCTCAACCAGGTAGTAGTCAGGGAACAGACTCTGTAACTTTAGCCTTACAACAAATTCTTAAACAACAAGAAACTATGCAAAAAAATCTCCTTCAACTAGGGAGTATGGTACATTCTCTCCAACAAAAGACAAAGATTAATCCCTCTTCTCCTCCCAAACAGTCTACAAGCATGGAACCCACGGAGACCAGGCACGTTCAACATGTCAAGGAACCTGACATCAAGCCTTCTGAATTTTTTGAGGGCGATACAAGGAAATGCGGTGGTTTTTTGCTTCAATGCAACCTGGCGTTCAGCCGTGCCCCGGTAACGTACTCCACTGACTCGTCTCGTGTGTCATATATTGTCGCCTCTCTTAAGGGTGAAGCCCTGCAGTGGGCCAACGCTTACCTCCGACGACGTCGAATCGAGACTTTGCCATTTGCTGATTTCATCCAGGACTTCCTCAAGGTATTTGACTATCCTTTGTTACAAGAGGAAGCCGCTCAGAAATTATTTTCAGTCCGGCAAGGACGAGAGACTGTGGCGAAGTTCTCCATTCACTTCCGCATTCTGGCGGAGGAATCCGGTTGGGGTGAGAGGGCGTTACGTAGTTCCTTTCTGAATTCGCTCAATAGCAACATTAAAGATCAACTGTTCACTAGTGAATTACCTGCTGACCTAGATGGAACTATTGCCTTGGCTATTAGAGTTGATAACAGAGCTCGAGAACGTCAGATGGAGGAGAACTACAACTCCCATCAACAACTGTCATCCGGAAGGACTCCACCGGTTCCCATGACGTCATTTTCCGAACCCGAGCCGATGCAGATCGGACACACTCGGCTGACACCGGAGGAGCGACAGAGACGCCTACAAAACAAAGCCTGTCTATATTGTGGAAGGAAGGGACACACTTTATCCGCCTGTTCTCTGCGGGTAAAAGATTGAGCCCACCAGTTAAAAAGGAGATGCTGGTGGGTACTATTTCTGATACTCCTGTAAATTGTTTGAAACTGCCCGTCACCCTTTGTATTAACACTGTGACTTTCCCTGTTCAGGCCCTGGTCGACTCGGGTGCCGAACAAAATTTGATCAGCCAGAGCTTGGTGGACGAACTCCAGATCCAGTCTCTAAAATTGGACCAAGACATCTCTGTTTCTGCTCTCACTGGTCAAACAGTTTCAACCATTTCACACAAGACAATAAAATTTAGGTTTGTGGTATCTGGTAACCACCAAGAATTGGGTAATTTTCTTATTGTCGAGAAACAGAGATTGCCCATCATTTTGGGTTATCCATGGCTCAGGTTACATAACCCTCACATCAATTGGGAGGAGGGTCGTATTGACAATTGGGGGGTGCGTTGCTCAGCTGAATGTCTTCGCTCAGCCATCTCTTCTAGCCCTGTCAAACAAACACCTTTTGAACCCATTGATTTATCCGTGGTCCCTGAAGTTTACCACTCCTTAGCAGCTGTTTTCAGTAAACAAAAAGCTTTGTCGTTGCCGCCACACAGGCCATACGATTGTGCCATTAACCTGATACCCGGAGCTCCACTACCGTCTAGCAGACTGTACAACATCTCTGGTCCTGAAAGGGCGACGATGACGGAATACATCGAGGCGTCATTAAAGAGTGGCATCATCCGTCCATCCACATCCCCTCTGGGTGCTGGTTTCTTCTTTGTGGCAAAGAAGGACAAGTCTCTTCGACCTTGTATTGATTACCGGGGCCTTAATCAAATTACGATTAAAAACAAATACCCTCTTCCACTCATCGATTCAGTTTATGAGCAACTTCGAGAAGCAACAATCTTCTCTAAACTGGATCTCAGGAATGCATATCACCTCGTACGTATGCGCCAGGGAGATGAATGGAAGACTGCCTTCAAGACACCCATGGGCCATTTTGAGTACTTGGTCATGCCTTTTGGCTTAACCAACGCCCCTGCCGTTTTTCAGTCACTGGTGAATGATGTACTACGGGATTTCCTTGGGGTGTTCGTCTTCGTCTACCTAGATGACATTCTCATTTTTTCCAAAGGTCAGGACCAACACATCTGCCATGTAAAGTCAGTGTTACAACGTCTTCTGGAAAATCATTTATATGTCAAGACTGAAAAGTGCGAGTTTCACATCTCTACAGTCTCCTTCCTGGGGTTCATATTCGAGAGAGGACAGGTAAGATCAGACCCAGCGAAGATTAAGGCGGTGGTGGACTGGCCTACTCCTACGACCCGAAAACAACTTCAACGCTTCTTGGGATTTGCCAATTTTTACCGACGTTTTATAAAGGATTATAGCAAAGTTGCCGCGCCTCTAACCCAACTGACGTCTTCCCTCAGGAGGTTTGACTGGCCTCTGGACGCTGAAAGAGCTTTCACTAACCTCAAAACTTTGTTTTCCACAGCTCCCATTCTGTCTCACCCTGACACCCACAGCCAGTTCGTGGTGGAGGTGGATGCCTCCGTGTCCGGAGTGGGTGCTGTTCTTTCCCAGAGGTCGGTGGAGGACAACAAGCTTCATCCTTGTGCTTTCTTTTCTCGGCGCCTCTCACCTGCTGAAAGTAACTATGATGTTGGAGATAGGGAGTTGCTGGCCATTAAGATGGCTTTGGTGGAATGGCGTCACTGGCTGGAGGGTGCCGAAACTCCGTTTGTGGTTCTCACTGACCATAAGAATCTGGCGTACCTGCAAAGCGCTAAAAGACTCAATGCTCGACAGGCTCGTTGGTCGCTGTTCTTTGCCAGATTCAACTTTTCTGTCTCGTATATTCCAGGGACACGCAACGTGAAGCCGGACGCCCTCTCACGGCAGTTTGCTGCAGCGGACGACCTCGACATCCCCACTAACATTCTTCCCCCATCCTGCACGGTGGGCGTTTTGACATGGGAGATAGACAAGGTGATTCAGGACGCACAGCAGACTGAACCCGACCCGGGTACTGGCCCCGGGGATAGGAGATTTGTTCCCCCAACTGCCGTCGGTAAGGTGCTCCACTGGGTGCATTCCGCCAAGTTCTCTTGTCATCCAGGTGTCTGTCGGATGTTGCAGCTCGTCAGGACCCACTTTTGGTGGCCCAACTTGGAGAAGGATGTCAGGGACTTCATCGCAGCTTGTCCCACCTGTGCGCGGAGCAAGCACAGCAACCGACCACCGGCGGGACTGTTGTTGCCTCTTCCCGTTCCCAGCCGGCCCTGGTCGCACATCGCACTCGATTTCGTCACTGGTTTGCCTATTTCCAATGGTTATACCACTATCTGCACGATTGTTGATCGTTTTTCTAAGTCCGCCCACTTCGTTCCTCTGTTGAAACTTCCCTCTGCAATGGAGACAGCCCACCTGATAACAGAGCACGTTTTTCGCCTCCACGGCATCCCTGTGGACATTGTTTCTGACAGAGGCCCCCAATTTGTTTCGCAGGTCTGGAAGGGTTTCTGTCGGGCAATCGGTGCATCCGCCAGCCTGTCCTCGGGATACCACCCTCAGTCTAATGGCCAGACTGAGAGGTGCAACCAGGAACTGGAAGCCATGCTAAGGTGTGTCACTGTCAACAACCCTTCTTCTTGGTCTCAGCAGTTGCCATGGGTCGAGTACGCCCACAACTCCCAGGTGTCCGCGGCCACTGGAAAGTCCCCATTCGAGGCCGCACTGGGGTACTCCCCTCCTCTGTTTCCCTCGCAGGAGGTTGATGTTGGAGTTCCCTCTGTCAACTTGCACGTCAGACGTTGCAGGAGGACCTGGCGTGTCACCAAGCAGGCCCTTGCCAGGTCAGTGGAACAGAACAGACGTTTTGCTGACAGGCATCGGAGGGAGGCGCCCACCTATCACGTCGGACAGAAGGTGTGGTTGTCTACCAAGGACATCGCGCTCAGGGACACTCCACGCAAGCTGGCTCCACGGTTCATTGGTCCCTTCCCCGTGGTCAAGATCATCAATAGGTCTGCTGTGCGTCTGCAACTCCCAGCTTCCATGAAGTTGCACCCTACGTTTCACGTCTCCCTCCTGAAACCTGTGTCTACCAGTCCCTTGCACCCTCCTGCCGACCTCCCACCGCCCCCCCGCCTGATCGCCGGTGACCCAGCATTCACGGTTCGGCGCCTCCTGGATGTGAGGCGTCGGGGCCGTGGTTGGCAGTATTTGGTGGATTGGGAGGGCTACGGCCCTGAGGAACGTTCATGGGTTCCCAGGTCGCGGATCCTTGACCCCTCTCTCATTGCTGACTTTTTTAGGGTCCACCCTGAGAGGCGACTACGACCGCCGAGAGGCGGTTCTTGAGGGGGGGGCTCTGTAGGGTTCCTGGTTTTCTCCCTGTGTTTGTCTCTCCCACTCTCTCCACAGCACATTTCTAATTGTCCTGATGAGACCCACCTGTTGCTGCCTGATGAGGACTGGTTCTGGTGGCCTACTTAAGCAGCAGCTGGACACCTCTTCAGTGCTGGGACAACTTCTGCCTTTGGGACCTCCATGTCCTGCTCCTCTGAAGTCCTTCCACGGTCTTCCTCCAGCACTCTCGGGTGCACCTGCAGAAATCATCAAGAGTCCAGTCCATCAGCTACTCAACAAAAGGCTGGGTCTGCCTGTTCCTCTCTCCACCGCTCCTCACCTATATTCAACACCACGCCAAGAACCAGGACCACTCTTCTTTAATTCATCCATCTAAGACAACAAGTAAGACAATTCTGATTACTTCGAGATTCAAACATCAACCCTCCAAGATTGGATACTCACCTCTACTCCGTTCTCTTGCAGCTCCAGGCTTCCACCTTCACCTGTAAATAAAGAACACTTATTTTGTATTCCTGGTTGTTGTGTATTCTTTCTCGGTCTGCCATTTCGGGGTCATACAAACGCCACCATGATAGATACATGTCCATTGTCTGAGGCCATGAGAATATCATTAGTAACTTTCACCAGTGCTGTTTCTGTGCATCGGTGAGCTCTAAACTACGGACCGTACTAAACCCTGACTGAAACTTCCCAAACAGATTATTTCTTTGTAGATGTTCATGCAATCAACCTGCAACTATTTTCTCTAGAATTTTGAGATGAAGGTTATATTGGATACAAGTCTATAATAGGGGATTTATGAAGTACTAGCAGACTCTAAATTGTCATACCGTGAAAAAACAGCCAATAGATCAGCATTATTTTCTGTTCTGTGCAGGGTGGAACATTAGCTGATTTACAAACTCCACTACAGGAGAAAAAAAACATTGAATAGCCCTTAATGTACATTTAAGCTGTCTACACAGGTACACAAAGTAAAACCATTACAAAAGCTATTTGCAAATTTTGCATCAGTCTTTAAAGCAAAGCAAATGGTCTTCATATTGCCGTCCTGTCATTCACTCACTCCACTTATTGTGTTGTGAATTCACGAAGGTGACCGGATGATTGGAGACCTCATTTTCTCAGTAGCAGTCCCAGTCGCCCCATGTTTCATTTATGCAGCTTTTATGTCCTCTCTAAGCACAATATATCATATAAAAAGCAGCAACGTGACAGTTGCTGTGAAGATTTCTTTTTAAACTTAGGTTTATTCATGCAATGCATCAGGTGAATGGTTGTTTAAAGAGCCCATACAATGCTCTCTTGCAGATTTTCTGAATGTAATTCTAGTAGTCCAATAGGAGTGATTCACTGTACTTAATTTTAAACAGTCATGATCGTGGGTGTTTGTGTTCTGTTTAGATCAATTTTAATAGTTTTTTGTTGTTATTTTGGATTTATTTTATTTTATAATGTTGCTATTTCTTGTGGTTTTTCTTTCATACTTCCCTTTTTTATCTTTTAAGATTTTTTTTTGTTGAGTTTCTCTGTGTTTCCATGTTTTATCAGCCGATTTTTCTCTTTCATTTGTGTTCTCTGTGTTGTCCATTCACACCTGCTTCCCTTTATCTCAATAGGCTCAGCTCATTATTCCCCGTTTTCTGAAACTCTTAGTTCTCACTCACTTTTCAGCTTGTCTTTCCGTTTGTCTCCTTACCGGTTCCCTCTGTGCCTCTCGAGGTTTTGTTGCCTTCCCGTTTTATTTGGCTGCCACATTAGCTATTAATTTTCTGTTTATTAAAGCCATTTGGTTTCAGTCCTCACATGAGTCTGCATCCTTGGGTCCAATCTATTACAAAACCTGACACAAAAAAAGTATTTGCCTCGTATCTTCTGTCTACAACCATGTATTTCTAACACCCACAGTTCCTGAAACACTCAGCCTGATCTGGTTTTAACATGCTGCAAGCCATCTGCTCATTTCTTGCCCTAAACGATTCAACCAAATTACCACAAATAAACACTACAGAGGGTGGTGTAAACAGCAGAGGACATCACTGGTAGCTGTCTCCACAGCATCCAGGACATCTACCACAGCCGATGTCTGTGTAAAGCACGTAACATCATTAAGGACCACACACACCCAGCACAAGGACTTTTCTGTCTACTACCCTCAGGCAGACGAAAAGACTCAAAGACAGTTATTACCTACAAGCTGTCAGATTACTGAACTCTTGACAATAATACTGAACTATGGACAATAACATTCCACTAAGCCACATCTGTGGCACCTAATATGTTTATTGCTGCTGCACTGTGTGGTTGTGTCATGTATATGTCATGTCATGTTATAACACATGCCACATCATGTAGGTCACTACCTTACCTTCATAATTAAATTTATCTCACTGTTACTCACTACCTGTGCAATAACCTGCACACAACCTGTGTACTGTAGTTTGTTATACATCATGTGCATTTAAGTTTCTACCTGTGAAATACTCAGACAAATTCATCCTTCTTGCACCGTTATATTTTAACAATTGCTGTTTACTATATTTCTTTTGGACCTTGTAAATATTATATTTCTTTTTCAATTTTGGTACTTTATTTTGCACCCTTATTTCATGCTTTAATATTTCTCGTTTGCTTGTTTGTTTGTTTGTTTGTTTGTTTGTTCGTTTGCTAGCTTTTGGCGAGTCAAATCAGTTCTTCTCATCCTGAGCATTTCATTGCACTGTTGACCTTGTGTTAACCTGAGTGTGACAAATAAACAACATAACACAACACAACATAACTAAAAAGGGCTGTAAGCTCATAAAAAATTGCTAAATATAAAATGTCACTGAGTTAAAAGATTAAAATGTTGCTCAAAATATTAAGCTTCATATTTTTTTATTATATTTGATTTACTCAAATAACTTGTAAAAGAGTCATCATGAAAACTAGCTTTTCATAAATTTTATTTCATGCCAGGGTGCTACTGGGGGGGCTATCATAGCTGTTGCTTCCCTGCAAGGAGGTTGCAGGTTTGCCTCCCAGCCTCTCTGTGTGGAGTTTGCATGTTTTCCTTATGCACACATGGGTTTTCTCTATGTACTTTGTACTCTGGTTTTCACCCACCAACTGAAAACATGCATT
>JBBPBX010095832.1:0-13133 GCA_038048925.1 Garcialebias charrua | reverse complement strand
CAGCATGTAGAGGGGATCCCTCGATTGACGCAGAGGAGGCGACCCTTGGATGGAGGTTGAAGACCAAGCGTTGGAGCTGCAGGTCCCCACATCGAAGGTTGTTGGCTGGTTGGTTTCCAGTCAGTGCCACTCTGGTTCTATGTGTCATGCAATTATGTGGTTTTTTAGGTGGGCTTATGATTGGGATTTTACATTAGGCCCTACCTATATGCACCTGGTATGTAAGCTATCATGGTTTAGATCAGCTACAATTACCAATTAAGGGGTGGATCAATTCTGTAAAATTAGATATAGGGATCTATACCTATAAAATTTTGGAGGGCTTCTGTAACGAAGGCCTCTAATTCCAAACTATTCCTCCATTCATTACTTAGTTTAGGTTAAACTAAAATAAAAATGAAATATAGTTTGATCTAAATGTCTGTTGTCTTTTAGACGAACGACGTAGGATTTGGTATTCCTAATAAATTTTGAAGTCTATGGCGAGACTCATCAAAATGAATAGATAATCTAGAATAGAAACGATCGAATCGGTTCAATTTAGAAATTGTGAGACCAGTGTAGTTTATGGTACCTTGAGTAGCTTTAAACTACATTGACTCTTCGACGATTGAGATTTAACAAAACGAACTGCATGTTGGCATAGTTAAATCCATATCATTCATTAACCAATGTTAATACAAAACCTTTTTGGCTGGGAGTGTTCAGAACCAAAACAATATCTCAACTAATGACAACAGTAATGACTAAACAACAAGGAAACAACGTTTCACTGCTTCGACACACTCTTGTCGTCAGATTCCAAAGTGCAACACACAAGAAAACAGGTCTCAACTTTATGACCGAGGTCAAATTAAATCTCGTGGATTTAAACGGTTGTTAAGGTTAGTTTTTTGTTGTGGGTTTTAGGCTTAGCGTTTCTAAGTTCAAGTTGGACAATGCGACTTATAGGGTGGAGAATACGGTAGTTTAAACCTGATTAGTTTATTTACTAACTTGTGTTTGGACGACCTTATTATCCCATGAAGTCGGTGAGTTTGTGAGATCTTTGTCTTTTGTGGAGTCATTGAACGCCTTGTAAGGTTTGATCTGATTTCGATGTACCCATTTAGCAATTGGCTCTTTGCGGCCTTTGCTGATTTTGATTTCGTAGACGACTGAGGACACTTTGTCTGTTATCAGATGAGGTCCAGTCCACCTGGGCATTAGTTTGCGGGCGAGAGTTCCGGTCTCGGACCCTCCTTTCCCGGTTGCTGGGGCGAACGTATAGTACCAGACTCTGTCTCCCACTTGGAGTTCATTGTGAGAGGCCTTCTGGTCATAGTACGCCTTACGTCCTTCAGCGGATCTTTCCAGGTTTTTCTGGGCGAAAGCAAAAGTGTTTCTGAGGTGTACATTCAAATCTTTGTCTTTGGCATGGCCTAACATCACCTGATGCTGATAGCCGATTTACCTGTCCCAGGGGACAGTACAGCAACCTCGGTGTGGGGTCCTTGGATCTCCACACCATTCTCTACCTGTGGTAGGTAATGTGAGTTTGCCCCCTTCTTGTCTGATGAGGGGTCCTCGTAATCTGCAACAATGATGTCCAAGTGACTGTCAGCGTTTGGTTGACTGTCATTTTCTGGACTCAGATGCCCTTGAACCAAGGTTTCATTGAAAGCTTGGTTGATTGCCGAATTACCTGTCTCAGAGGACAGTACAGCGTCTTCGGTGTGGGATCCTTGGATCTCAACACCTTTCACTACCTGTGGTAGGCAGTGGTCAGGGAGTGCTGAATGTGTCAGCTCACAGAGGAGGTTCTCTTGTTGGGCCAGAGTTTGGTCCAACTTTTGGGTCTCTTCTGTCTCACCTGTAGTTGAAGGTTCACTTACCGGGCTCTCGTCCTCGGATGAGCAGTCCCTTGTGTCCTCTGCGGTACCTGCGGTTAGGCAGTCTGTATCGCAACTAGGAAGCACTTTTATTGGCAGGGGTTTTCTCACTGTGCTCCACATTTTCTGTTGACCATAATCTATAATCGCGCCGAAGCGGTTTATAAAATCTTGGCCAACCAGAAATGGGAAAGAGTCAAGTTTAGACACGTACACCGGGTGGCGTAGTGTCATTTCGCCAATCTGCATGTGAACCATAGCCATAGCTGTTAGGGTTGTTCTCGTCTCTGCGAGACCCTGTAGCTCAATAGCACATTTCTCAAAGGGTATTTGCCTGTCAACACCGTTAGCGGCGGTCCTCAGCTCCTCGAACAGCTTGGCCGACATAATAGTTATATCAGCACTGCCATCCAGGAGGGCTTCACGCTCAAGGACACCTTCCAGTGTGATAGGCAGGTAAGCTTTCTTAGCCACCCCCCTTTGTATAAAGTTACACAGAAACCTCACAGGTCTTGGCCCACGTTTCTGTTCACGTGTGACTCTGTCTGTGTAATCTTGTTTACTGTCAGCATCTTGTTGGCTGTCAGCATCATGACCTTCAGGATGTTGTTGTGTGTCAGCAATTGGTTTGCTGTCAACATCCATGGCAATGTTGGTAGTAGTGTGCGCTGAGTTATTTGTGTGCTCTGAGTCTTTGTGAAAGACAGTGCTACACATCGCTCCAGGTTGGTCAATGTTGATAGTGTCATTATCAATGATAACGCCACTCATTGTATCAGGTTGGTCAAGCACAGTAACATTCAAATCTACTGACAAACTACTTACTTCCTCTGTCTCTTCCGAGCATAGAGGTGTTGGGCCATTATTCCGGGACATTCGTGACTCTTTGCCTGTCTTGAACTGTTCTGTTCGAGGCGCGGGAGGTGCAGTTCCAAGGCTCGGGGGTGACTGTTGGGACCACGCATAGTTACATGAGTATAGGTCCTCATCCTTCAATTTCTTTTGAAGTCCACCCACCGATTGACCTTGGTTTTCACCCATCTGGTTCGATCTGAACCGTTGTGGGTCTCTTAGAGAGTGAACACCTACCTTTTGTGGTTCGTTGCTTGTCTCAGATTTTTCAATCTGAGGTGCTTCAGGGGCGGGGCTCCCTTTAAACCATTTTGAGTCACTGTTCCAGCTGGTACCAACATTTCGGTGTATGTCAGTTTGAAAATCTTGTTCATTCTTGCTAGTATTATCCAACTCTTTTAACAACCAACGTATGTCCTCTACCTCTTCCGAGGTCAGAGGGCCTTTGAGACGACGGTGTATCAATTCAATCTTTGCTTTGAGCAGTTGGTTATATGTGGGCTCGGAGTTATCAAAGACAACATCACGCATTGTACCAGTTCGGTCATCCTCTGTATCATTCAAGTTTTCAAACAACCAACTTATGTCCACTATCTCCTCAGAGCTTAGAGGTATTTTGCCTTTTTCCTGGAACTTCTGTGACCTTTTGCTACTCCCGGACTGTCCAGTCCGCAGTGCAGGGGCAGGAGGGGCTTGTCCTTGATCTGGGGGTTCCTGTTCGGACCCCCTATTGTGATATGGTTTACTTTTGTGACCATCTTTCTTATCTTTAGGACGTGCGCCCCCCCTTTGAAATCGTTTTATGTACTCTGGGTCTTGTCTGAGCCACTCCGGCTCATTGTTCCAGCGGGCATCTTCACTACGTGGTTTGTTAGTTTGAAAAACATGTTTCTTCTCGCCTTTTTTAGGAGAGGGAGTTGATGAACTTGTCCCTTCCAGCTCCAGCGAGTGGGATTTGACCTTTTCTTGGTAATGTAGTTCACGCTCTGGTTTTGTTTTTAACCAGATCGGGTCAGGGAGTTGACGAACATCAAAACCATTTATAGCACGCCGTTTTATTTTTAATTGCTCAATCTCACTTTTTAACTCAAGTTTTTCTTGTTGAAAATTTTCTCTTCTGCGAATGTTATCTTGCCTTAACAATTCAAGTATTTCTGTGTGCAGCTGTAAAGCTTCATCACAATCGTTATCTCCCATCTTTTTGTTTTGATTTTGTTTGATCTCACGTTTTAACTCAAGTTTTTCTTGTTGAAAAATTTCTCTTCTGCGAATGTTATTATGCCTTAACAATTCAAGCTTTGCTGTGAGCAGCTGTAAAGCTTCATCATAATTGTTATCTCCCATCTTTTAGTTTTGATTTTGTTTGAATCAATAAGACGGTATTTATTATAGTGTATGCAAATAAATGCTTTCTTAGCGGTGAGTTATTTAACTAAAACAGCTTCCTGGGTTTATTCCAGTAATCTATAAACAAGTCTTTCATTCATTCAGTACCTTTTTATTTATTTTAGGTTTTACCTGCAATGAAAAATATGGTAAGTTAAGCCTTCGTGGCCGTATTAACTTAATAGACCTATCTTTTAAAACAATTACTATTAAACCACGCTTAATGTTTTCTGTCTTTCACTCAAACGCCTTCTTAAAGATTACAAATAAATGCAATGTTCACACTAAAATGTTAGCAGATTTTGTTTTATTTTGCTCCAAGAGAATGTATTTCAGTTTCAATAAAACTGTTTGAGTTTTTCTGCATTTATCTGGATTGAAAAATGTAATTTTGTTTGTTATTTTAAACTTTTTATTTAAAATAAACTGGAGTCACTAATTGTACACAGAAAAACTTTAAAAATGCCATTTTTAACTAAAAGTGTGCAGTTGTGCACACCAATTCTGTTTAAAATTCGGAGATGTGAAGAGCTTAATGTGGAAATGCTCTGTTCTCCATCATTTTTTTTTTTGAAAATCAAATAAAAGATGCTTTTTGAGTGTTATTTTAAATCTCTTCAGTATTTAAAATGAGCACAAATTGTGTGTCTGTACCTCTGTTATTCTAAAATTTGTATTTAGAATAAACAGGAGTTTGTTTGTTTTTTGTTTACAGAACAATTTTAAAAGCTGGTAATTCACCATAGAAAATGCTGACATTTTTATGATGTTTTTGAGAAAACTCATCTGTCAACGTCTTTTAACCAACAGGGGGTAGCTTCGAGACTTAATGTTATCACGAAGAGACTGATTTTGTTTATTCAGTATTTAAACTAAAAACAACCTTTTCAGAATTAGTTTCTAGTGTGTCAGTGATAAACGCTCGAACCACGTTCTTGTCAGAGACAAATCTATGTTGTTAGACAGTTTAGATGGCTTTAAATGAGTGTTTAAACTCTCAGTGAAATCTCCGTTTGTCCTGTGAGTGTGTGAACTGCTTGTCACCCGAAGTGCACCTGGAAATGACGACACAAGTAGGCGGGTCGACGCAGCGCGTCACCAGCTTCCGTTGAGCGAGGCGGAGCTCGCTAAACAGATACGTGACGTCAACCAATCAATCACAGCGTTTGTAGTTCATTCCCAAGCGTTCATGGTGAATGAAGTTTTCTTACCTTCGCCCAATGCAGTACCGGAAATGACGACAAAGTGGGTTGGTCGCAACGGCGTGCGTTCCCATTACAGCGAATCAGCGCTCGCCACGAGTGATTGACAGCTCACAGCTCTCGTTTATCCAATCACAGCTCATAAACAAAACGTGTTGGACACGTATCCCTTTAACGTTACCTTAGCACAACAGAACACAACGTTATAGACTCTTAAACAACTCAAACGCATCAAATTAACTCCCCAAAACCCTGAAACATGGCAATCACATTTAAAACATTCACAACTTGGCTACGCTCAGTAACCCAGCACTGCAGCTGTAGAACAAACACGGACTCTCTCGGAGCGCGTCAAGGTCGGTTCCGTCCACTTTAAAGGAGCAGAACTCGGGTTTCAGAACCACTATCCGACACCGTTCTAACAGTTATATGCTTCTTTGACCTGCTCTAACATGTAAAATACCAGCACAGCAATCTTTTAGATGTTAATTATAGCTTTCAGGCTTTTGACACGGCGGTCAAACAAAGCTTCGTACAGGAGTCTGTGTGAACTGGACCGGAACCAGAACCCCCACAGACCACGGGCTGACAAAACTTCACCTGAATGCTTCCAACAGCGTGTAACAGAGTTGAAACGATAACAATCTCACAGCTCCAAATGATAAAAACATGCAGAATCTGCCTGTCTTGACACTTCCAGCCAAAATTATTATCCTTAGAGTTTAAAACTTGGATCCTAATATGCAAACATGACGTTACAGTTCATGAGAGACCACAGATTTATCAATAAACTTTCAGAAAACACGTACGGCCACCAGATGTAAAGGATTATCAGGAGGTCACTATTAATACTGACCTCTTTACCTTAATTAATTTACTTATTCAGATTGAATAGTAATTTCACGGATTCTTTTCTTTTTCAGTTTACCCAATATTTCTGTGATCTTTATGATGGATAAATAAACAGAGCTATAGAGTGACAATGGACACGTTAACTTAGTTGGTATGCCAGGCGACACTACCATTTATTTAAAATAAATCACTAAATTAACACCATTACACTTGATTGATATGATTTCACTTTCTTTCAATTTAATACGTCAGCACACTTAAATTCAACACAACAGACTTCAATACTGGATGTTAACATATTTAGTCTGTGGGCTCTTTAGCTTAAAATAGTTTCCAGCTTAGAATTGAGGGAAAGGAGAGGAGGAAAGATTTAAGAAGAATTGGGAGGTTAAGAGAGGAAGTTTATCTTGCACTTATGAAACCAGATGACACTCTTCCATACGCGTCCAGCTAAGATATCATCACACCTCCAGCAAGCAAACAGCGGCTCCTTTACCTTAAGACGTCCGCCTCGGTTCTGGTAAAGAGCTGTGATCAGCTTTGGACTGACGAGTCGTCGGTCCCGCAAGTCCAAGCTGGACTCCACACGTGTTTACCTTGTCGGTGTCGGTGATACTCGCTTTCGTCGGCAGAAGCCGTGGCAGTCGTGGCTTTTTGGCTCAAGATAACTTATTCCAGGAAGGAATAACAAAGTTTTGAGCTTACGCTCATTCGACGTGGACTCATAACAGCAGGTTATCAGTCCTTAGCTGAAGACGAAGGTCGTTAGCTCTTGACCAAACGTACCCCAGCTCTTTGGGAAAGGTTCACATCTCTTTGAAGTTCCCCGAAACTCTGAAGCGTTTCCGCAAAAGTTAGAACTTAAAAGAGAATTAGAGAGGAGAGAAACTTGTCTCTTTTTCATTGGTCCACTTGTTATCACTATTCAAGGTGAAATTCAGCGCAGAGAAGGAAATTGTTTAGGAAAAGTATCTGAGTGAGAGACTTTCAGACGCTAGATGAGAGTTTTAGCTGAAACTCGACAAAAACAATTTCTGTATGAGTCAGTTTGACATTTTAGCTGAACTTTGACACCTTTTCATTTGCAGAAATGACACATTGATGTTTCACATTTAAAGAATAACAGCATATAACATATATCATGAAAATGACAAAAGTTATTCTTTTGATTACATTAGAATAAAATCAAAGATAGAAATAGTCTCTTTTGATGACTATATTCTCAGATTACAACTAATGGAATGATTTTGTGGTAAATGTCTTGCTTTACTGAGAGGTCAGTAAAGGTCATCACTGGACAGTTCAAAAACCTTAGTTTGACCCTGGGTAGGTCCACTACAAAGCCAAGCAGAAGTTTCCTATAGAAAAAAATACTTTCAATATATTTATTTTAGTTTGGCACTTTAAAATGGGTCAATTTGAACTGCAACATAACAAGAGGATTAAGAATTTTTTTTCTTCTGTTTCCTCTGAGTGTAACGTTTTTATCTATTTATTTTTCTGCTTAAATAAACTTCTTAATTGTTTTCCTCTAGTCTCCAGAGTGAGAGATGGAGTGTGAGTTTGATGGCAGCTCTGTCTGTGCTGACAGTCAACATGATCCTGAGCCTCTTCTTCCCTGCAGATGTTTCAGGTTTGTTCTCGCTCATGTGGAGACGTCACACGAATCTTTTCTGAAAGATTTCATCCTGATCTTGTCTAAAGGCTCCACATGTAACACGCTGCAGCTGAGCTGGAGTTTGTGGATCAGGAAGTTTGTCTGCGGACAGATTTTCTCCACATTTTGTTCACTATCAGTCTCATTTCACAGGTGGTGTGGATGATTGTGGTTATGTAACCAGTCCTTCATATCACAACACCAAGGATGATGGAAGCTCTGAGTGGATCTTGTTTGTTAATCCCATGTAGTTATAGCACAACAGATCAAAGATATGACAGCAACAAATCAATCTATGGAGTTTGACAGAAAAACGTGGTCTGCTACAAGCAACAACATTTTTCACAGTGATGGATCAGTTAACATTTACAATTTGAGCATCACTGGAAACCTGAAGGACAAAGACTGCACCACTCTGTTTCCTGATTTAAACCCAAGTTATTCAGACAAATACTTATTCGGAATTGAGAACGGACTTTTCAAGGCAACAGCTTGTGCTGATTCTCTTCAAATATCAGTTAAAGGTAAGAATTTTCTCCTAAACTCTGCATAAAACTTGTTACAGCTTCAACAACCTTTAGACACAAACATCAACTGTTTTAAAAATGATCAGCAGCTCAGCTTATTGATGATCAGCAGCTGTTTTAAAGGATCACAGAACTCGTCTTATACTCATGTTCAAATTAAATAAATATGAGATGATTAAAGGGGAAATTGTCTTTTCATATACTGTATACAGTACACAGCTTATGGATAAGATTTGTGCGCCCCAGGACCGGAAATACGTCAACAATCAGAAAACGTTTTTTGAAACAAACAATATAACTCATCATTATAAAATATTTATCCTACACAACTAAAAACATACAGTATATGCATATATTTTGAAATATTTTTATTTTATTATTTCATTTTTATTTTATTTTATTAAGTCTTCAATGTACCTTATTTTCCAGCCTATAAGCTGCAGTTTTTTTTAATACTAATTTTCATGTCTTGCGACTTATGGGGCGAAGCAACATATTTATGGATTTTTTCCCCATATTTTTAGACCAAGTTTTTGCAGATATGACAGTTTCCATTCATTCTGACGAAAAACATGGAGCAGTACCACTTTCGGCCGCTAGGGGCAGCAGTAGGACTTTTGTCCGCTAGGGTCCACTGACTCATGTGTCTGAAAAAAGTCTCCTCTGCTCGCACTCACTCTGTCGCAGCCCGTCCTCCTGATCTCTGGAGGTAGGTATGAACTAGTGTTAGCAAAATAGCTCATGAACCACACAACATATTTTGTTGAAACTTACAGAAAGTAATCACTGGATGGACATTTACAACCCATTAGCTGTAGGAGATGTTTGAGCGAAAATTCGATTTATTTATAATTAATTTTCGCGACCGTTTGGAAGACGTCAAAGCGAAACAATTTAAATCCAGCAGATTTGACCATTACGTGAATTTATTAAGGAACGGTTAAGCTCAGAAACAATTTTGCTATAATGTCAGCTAACAAATATATTTTTAAGCGTTTATCTTGCTAAATTTTAAAGAAATGCATCGGTCCCACCCGTGCGCGTGCTCGTAGCGAAACTACTTTTTAAATCCAGCTGATTTGACAATTACATGCATTTGTTAAGGAAAGGTTAAGCTAAGACACATCTTTGCTATAATTTTCAGCAAACAAATAATTGTTTTTACCGTGTTAATCTTGTTAAAGTCCGTCTGTGCACGCTACTGTGGCCGCCATATGTAGCAGGGTGGTTGTAACGTACTTTGTGGTACATAAAAATAGATGACAAAGAGGATGCAGGTTGTCTTCACACCGCGTACTTTATTGAACCAAGGCTGAACAAAGACTGCCTGTTCCCCGCTCGGGAAAGCCCCTAACAGCAGTACCCAGCATGCTTTGCGCATGCACTCTTAAAGTGACAGTACACTTATAACCATTCATTACATCTCCCTCCTTAAAAGAGAACTCATATGTAACTGAATAACAAATATTTTCCTACGCTCACCCGTAACAGAAAGTCAATTTTAACTGTAGGCTAATAACCAATTTCCAGTCCACCATCCTCCCTGAAACAACGAGAACACAGTTTCATGTTGACGCTTGTAACCCAAAATACAAAATTAAAGTCACAACCCGTGCAGTTGGTGCATACAAACCATTACAAATAAAGACAATGTCATTACACAACAACAAAAAAATCTGCTTCTCTCATGTCAAATCCTTTAAATACATTTGACTACAGATTAAGTTTAATCGGTGGTTTGCTCACTCTGCCAGAACGAGTAATTCTAGAACCTTCAATAAGATTGTCTTGTGTGACAGAACCCGGTATCACTACTGGTTCTTCTGTCCATCCCGTGTCTGTGTCTTCCTTTGAAGTGGTTTCATCAGGACCACTGTCGACTGATGTGAGGTGGCTGGGATTTGCCAACAGGTGGCGCCTGTTCCTTCTGTATCGCTCCCCCTGTGCTGTCTCCACAATATAAGATCTGGGTGTGGAGCTTGTGTTTTGGACCACAGCAGGATTTGTCCACTGTTTCTGTCCATCCAATCTTGTGAGCACCGAGTCCCCTGGGCTCAGTGGTGGTAAGTCTCGCACTCCATTGCGGCGATTGTAGAAATATGCCTGTTTTTGTTTAGCTGAGTCATCAGTTTGTTGAATTTTATTCATGTCAGGCCATCCAGGTTTCAGATTGTCCTGCAGGGTGGGCAGAGTCGTCCTGATTTTCCTGCCCATTAACAGTTCAGCTGGACTGGCTCCTGTAGAAGTGTTGGGTGTGGCTCTGTATGTCATCAGAGCGAGGACTGGGTCATCCTGGCGTAGAATGCTCTTTGCAACCTGAACAGCCCTCTCCGCGTGGCCATTACTTTGGGGAAAGTGGGGGCTTGATGTGACGTGCGAAAAGTCATAAGCTCTACTAAACTCCCTCATCTCTGTAGAAGCCAGCTGCGGACCGTTATCACTCACTAACACCTCTGGAATACCATAACGTGCAAAAGTAGCTTTAAGCCTGGTAACAACTTGGCTGCTCGTAGTAGTCGGTAGATGTAAAATCTCCAGAAATCTAGAAAAGTAATCAGATACAACCAAGTAGTTCTGCTTTTTAAACTCACATAGGTCTACTGCCACTTTCTGCCACGGTCTAGATGGTAGTTCTGTTGAACTGACAACAGAGTCTATGTGTGCTGCTACTTCATCTTGTAACGCACTGTCTCCATAACGCTGCTCTGGACCTCTGGATAGAGCGTCCGCCACTGCTGTGTTTTCAGCATCTGGTTGGGCGTCGTCCTGTAGGAGTATTTTCACTGGCTCGGTATTCAGCAGTCCTCCTGACCTGAAAACACCAGTCAGTTCATTCACTCTTTTCACAAGTCCCATGTTTACAGCTTCCTGACGACCCAAAAGACAGCTGACTCTCCCTCTGATAACATAGGCTTTAAATGAGTACACTTTTTCTTTGTACTTTGTTGTAGCCTGAAACAACCCCATGCAGCTGAGATCCCCCCCTGGACCAACCAAGCATGTATCTGGTGGGTCGAGCTCTATTTTTGGCTTCATCATTTTAAATGTTTTCAGGTTAATAACTGTGGCGTCTGCACCAGTGTCTATTTTAAAAGTTATTGGGACGCTGTGCACCTCCAGATTGACTGACCAGTCTTCCTGGCTGCTTATTTTCCCATTAACTTCACCCAAAAAATAAGGCTGCTTCACCTCCTCAGTGACTTCTCTCACTTGTTTTGAGTGACACGCACGCTCCCAGTGTCCCTGTCTGTGACACTTATTACACTTGCTCTTGAGTGCGGGGCATTTATTAATGTCTGAGTGTTTGGGTTTTCCACATCTCCCACAGCTCTCTGATTTCTGTGCTGTTTGGTGGTCGCTGCCAGCCTGCCACTGTCTGTGTCGTCCGCTCCTCTCCACGTGTGGGCCGCTGTGTCCGCTCCTCTCCACGTGTGGGCCGCTGTGACGACGCAGCATGTTCACGTGAACCTCGTGTGGGTTAGACTGAAGACTGACTTGTTTAGTAATCTCCTCCGCCTGCCGCGCTTGTTCAATAACTTCAGTTAATGTTAGGTCTGCTTTCAGCTGAAACCTGCGGGACAGTTCTTTATCTTTGATGCCCACCACCAGACGGTCTCTGATGTGCTCATCACGTTTGTCTCCAAACTCGCAGTGCTCTGCTAGCTCGTACAACACTCGAATGTACTGTTCTGCCGTCTCTCCTGCCGACTGGCTGCGCTGATAGAAACAGGCTCGCTCGTGTATAACGTTACGGCGAGGGATGAAGTACTCGTCAAACTTCTTAAGAACAGCTTCAAGGTTTTTAGTTTCCTCTTCGTCGGCAAAGTTGAACGAGCTAAATATCTTTTCAGCTTCGCTCCCCATAGCATAAATGAGTGAACTCACTTGTGTTTCTCCATTGTCCTTATTTAGCTTCGATGCTAACCGGTAGCGCGAAAATCTCTGTTTCCACTCCGGCCACTCGGCTGGACAGTCAAACTTGAATTCACTCGGTGGGTTAAACTTCGCCATCACGATTCGTCCTTTTAGGCACTTCTGACACCATGTAATGTACTTTGTGGTACATAAAAATAGATGACGAAGAGGATAGAGGTTGTCTTCACACCGCGTACTTTATTGAACCAAAGCTGAACAAAGACTGCCTGTTCCCCGCAGGGGGGCCGCCAGGAATATTGGGCCCCATGAAAAAAAAATCCAATAGGCTATATGCCACGGACTTCCGTTCCATCACTTCCGCATTCTTCACCCGTAAGACGCACTTCCGGTTTGCAGTCAACACGGTGTTAGCGATGGCGTTCTTCACGAGATCTCTGCAGGACTTGCCGACAGTCACTGTTAATAATGTCTACAGAATAATTCAGACCTTCTCTAAAGCGCCCACATTAAGAAGGATAAAGGATTTAAGCTTTGTGTCCAACTACATAAATAAATATGAAGGTAAGTCGGTATTTGTTTTCAGTTCACCAAACTGCCTCATGTAGGCTAACACAGCTAACATAGTTAGCCTTGCTAATCTGTTGAGTAAACGTGTTTTGTCTGTACAATGTTTTCTTATTAACACAAATGTTAGTTTCAAACAAGGAGGCAGGAGATTTAGAGCAGATTTAGAAACAAAAGTTATTTTAATTCAAGTTTGTTTACAAAAGTTGAGCTGAAGTCAAACCTGTTAAATCACTGTTTGTAGCAGGCCTTAATAAGAGATGTTTTCTTTCACTGCACAGGACACGGCAGGTGTTGGTGATGATGAGGGAACCCCTGGTCCATCCTAGATGTTTGTGAGACGTGG
>JBBPBX010095831.1:0-13134 GCA_038048925.1 Garcialebias charrua | reverse complement strand
GACATAGAAAAATTCTTTTGATAACTTTTGACCTTCAATGCCTCAAGATAGTGCTGACCGAGTTTGACGCCTGGATCTCGAAAGCTCTAGGACGAGTTCGCTCAGATATGACGTAAATGAAATAGACCAAATTGTGACTTTGACCTAAGGCCACGCCCACATGCTTTGACTTAGAAAAATTCTTTTGATAACTTTTGACCTTCAATGCCTCAAGATAGTGCTGACCGAGTTTGACGCCTGGATCTCGAAAGCTCTAGGACGAGTTCGCTCAGATATGACGTAATTGATGTTTCATGGAAAATGGCCAGATTTGAGGCTTGGCCACGCCCACATGCTTTGACATAGAAAAATTCTTTTGATAACTTTTGACCTTCAATGCCTCAAGATAGTGCTGACTGAGTTTGACCCCTGGATCTCGAAAGCTCTAGGACGAGTTCGCTCAGATATGACGTAAATGAAATAGACCAAATTTGACTTTGACCTAAGGCCACGCCCACATGCTTTGACTTAGAAAAATTCTTTTGATAACTTTTGACCTTCAATGCCTCAAGATAGTGCTGACCGAGTTTGACGCCTGGATCTCGAAAGCTCTAGGACGAGTTCGCTCAGATATGACGTAAATGAAATAGACCAAATTGTGACTTTGACCTAAAATGGCCGACTTCCTGTTGGCTTTGGACCATTGCTCCAAGAGACTTTTTTGTAGCTCCTGATGAGATACATATGTGTACCAAGTTTCATTATTCTAGGATAAAGCATGGTGTCAATAGACCTTTAAATGTCAAAGTTATAGCGTTTCGTTTGTTTCGGCGAGTACGCCAAGTTCACCGCTCCACCACGCCCCCTGAACATATACGAAAAGTCAATTTTTTTGATAACTTTTAAAGGCCCATGCCTTAACTGCATTCTGACCAAGTTTGAAGCCGATAGGTCGAACGCCTGAGAAGGAGTTCGTCAAAGTTCGACATGAGTAAAACTGAAAAATGACCAAAATTTGACCTTTGACCCAAAATGGCCGCCTACCTGTGCATTTTAGAGGGTACCTCCAATGTACTTTTTTTCTTGAATTGGGGAGATCTACATATGTACCGAGTTTCAGATCTCTACGACTTACGGTTTTCCCCAACTCACGTTAGGGGGCGCTGTTGAGCAGTTAGGCCACGCCCACTTGCGATTACACCAGAATCATAAAATTTTCGTTGGGGGACAATTTTGGGTGAAGTTTGGTGAGTTTTTGAATATGTTAAAGGCCCCAAACGGCCGCGCGAAGTGACGGAAAAATAATAATAATAATAATAATAATAATAATAATGAAGAAATCCTGCGATTACAATAGGCCTTCAGCAGAGCTTCGCTGCTTCGGGCCTAATTAAAGCTGCAAGCAGCATTGAGGCCCTCGCAGCTTAGCGCAGCTCCGGCCTTATTGCGGCGACCTCGTGAGCTCCAGCTGGTCCGATCGGTCGCCACCTCAAAGTCTCTCGTGCCCATCCAGCACCAGTTTGCCAAGAACAATTAGCGAACAACAACAATATATACGTGTTTAGAAGTGCTGACAGATGATACATAGTAAACGTGGAACAGATCACATGATCTAGCAATGAGATGTAACAGTTGGAAAAATAATGTATGGGGCACACTGGAGTCATCTGTTAAACCATAGTATCAAAGTGTGTAGAAGTGATCAGCCCTTTGTGAATAGCAAACAACCCTTTGGGTTGTTTTTACAATGGGTGCTAACGATCCATTGTTAAGATGATGGTCATCCATCATGTGAGCAACTGGTTTCAGCAGTCACCAGCAAACTGGTTGATCCACTTTGAAAGGGTGCTAAGACTGAGCTGAATATCAGACTTAGCTTTTTTAGAGTTTTCTACCTGGATTATTGAGCATGTATCAGGGGAAAATTAAACATGTTTTAAAATCAATTTTGGAGCATTTAGAATTGATTCTGAATCGCCAAGACAAAGAATCTAGATTTAAAAAAACAATTTTTTCCCTTCATCCTTATTGACATATAACAGTTTGAATTATGTAGGTGGTGCACTGAAGTCAAAATTTACACAACAATATCAATGCGTTTAGAACTGCTCCCTGATGACGCAGAATAAATCTGGTACAGATCGAATGATGTATCACTGAGATCTAACAGTTTGAATAATCTAGGGGCGCTCTAGAGTCATATGTTAATCCACAATATCAATGTGTGTAGACTAGGGATGGGGCCGATCGGATCCAGTATCGATATCGGTATCCGATACCAGCATAGTTTCAGTATCTTACATTAAACAATAAACAAAAGAAAAAGAAAAATGTAGCAAAAACTAGCAAAAACATTATAAGGTAGATGTATAAAATCAAAGACAGGATGGAACATATCTGCATTGGTTTCTGCCAGGATTCCAACAGACTCTTAAAACCATTTAGCGAGGTCAGGGCCGAGAGCTTCAGATCTTTTTGTAAGATATTCCAGGAAGCAGGAGCAGAGTAGGAGAAGGCCCTTTTTCCAAGTTCAGTCCTCACTGACGGAACACTGCAGGTAATCATGTCCTGAGAGCGCACACTGTAGCTGCACTCACGCAAAGACATGTAGGAGGAGATGTATGAGGGCAGCAGACCAATACTCTGCGAACCAGACCCTAAACTTACTTAAAGTCTGGATAGAGTTTTGTCACCTTCATTTGTACGCTTTTATTGGACAGGAGTGACTTGATTGGTTATTGCATATATTATATCTATTATGGTAGTCCAGGGTGAGTTATTCTTAATTCTAAATGAATATCCTTGTTGGACTTTTATTTAAGTGCTATTCTCCTTCAAGATACATTTACCTAACGCTAGAATAAATGCAATGTACATTATGCAGCAAAGGAAATTAGAAGATTGGACATATTCATTCATTCAACCTTTATTTCGTCAGGTTAATCTCATTGAGCCTCGAGGACTCATTAACAAGAGCAACCTGCTACAAACTAAAGAGTGATGACAACAATAACAATAGAAATTTCCCTAAACAATCAACAATAGACAAGCATAAAAGAGAAATACAGATTTTTTTTTTTTTTTACAAATTAAAAACAAAATATTAAAGTAACAAAAACATTATAAAGTAGATGTAGAAAATCAGTAGCAGTAATCAGTAACAGGAACATGTCTGCATTGGGTTTTTGCCAGGATTCCAACAGATTCCACTGGACAAAAAGGCCTAATATCCGGGGAGATACAACAGTATGCAAGTTTACGTATCTGCCACATATCCAATGTGTTTCCGGTCATATACGGGGAGATCTCATCTGTAACAGATCTTAGTACAGGATATCCTACGCATACCCATCTGTGATAGATCCTAGCACTGGATATGTCCTGGATACTCATACATGATAAATCCTAGTATAGTATATTTTCCGGATACACATCTGTGATAGATCCTAGTATTGGCAGCACAGTGGCACAACTGGTAGAGCTGCTGCCTCTCAGCTAGCAGGTCCCTGGTTCAAATCCCGGTCCGGGGGCCTTTCTGGGTGGAGTTTGCATGTTCTCTTTGTGCATGCGTGGGTTTTCTCCGGGTGCTCCGGTTTCCTCCCACAGTCCAAAAACATGCATGTTAGGCTGATTGGTAACTCTAAATTGACCCTAGGTGTGAGTGAGTGAGACAGGTCCCTCTTGTGAATGAGTCCCCGTGGCTCAACGAGGCTAGCCTGTATAAATAAAGGTTGAATGAATGAATTGGATATTTTCTGGATACCCATACATAATAAATCCTAGTATTGGATATTTTCCGGATACACATCTGTGATAGATCCTATTGGATATTTTCATGATATCCATACATAAATACAGACACGAATCTCACAAAATGCGTTGAGGGGGTTATGGAGAACAAGATCTGTGAGTTTGGTGGTCCTATCACTGTGTTTAGTTGGAAATCCTAACCCCAATTTGTCAAAATACAAATACCCATAATTCATAGGTAGAACGTAGGACAGACAGGAATCTCACAAAATGCGGTCAGGGAGTTATGGAGAACAAGATCTGTGAGTTTGGTGGTCCTATCACTACGTTTAGATGGAAATCCTAACCCCAATTTGTCCAAATACAAATACCCATAATTCATAGGTAGAACGTAGGACAGACACAAATCTCACAGATTGCGGTTAGGATTGTCGTGGAGAACAGGATCTGTGAGTTTGGTGGTCCTATCACTGCGTTTAGTTGGAAATCCTAACCCCAATTGGTCAAAATACCATAATCCCAAAAAAAGTGTTGGGAAAGTGTTGAAAAGTTGAAAGTTCCGATCAGCTCTGCGAGGTGCTGGCCAATATCTTTAACACCTCACTTGCCCTGTAGACAGATCCCGTCTGCCTGAAGACCACACCACCATCATCCTAGTCCAAAAAAGCTCTACAGTGACTGCTCTGAATGACTATTGGCCAGTGGCACTCACCCGATAGTAGCTAAATGCTTCGAAAAACTGGTCATGACCCACATCAAAACAACCATCAACATCAACGAGGACCCTCACCAGTATGCATACTGTGAGAACCAATCAACAGAGGATGCCATCTCCTCTGTGGTCCACACTGCTCTCACCCACCTGGAACAGGACGCCCGTATGTTCTTTCGGACTTTACATCCAGTCAGATTTGTTCCGTCTCAAACTTGTCCTAAATGCTGATAAAACAAAAGGGATGTTTTTTTCAAATAGGAAGGCGGTTCCAGCAGATCCTCCTCTGATTTTATCTTCAAATGGTGTCCCTATTGAGTTTGTTGATTCCTATAAATATCTGGGTATCCTGATCCATTCACATCTCTCTTTTAAACTCCACGTGGAAAACCTAGTGAAGAAACTGAAAGTTAAACTGGGTTTCTTTTTCAGAAACAAATCATGTCTAACACTGAATGTTAGGAAACGCCTTGTATCTGTGACTTTCCTTCCCTCCATTGATTACGGTGACATTGTCTACATGAATGCTCCTACAAGCACCCTGCGGATGTTGGATGTTGTCTATCATGGTGCACTAAGATTCATAACTGGCTGTGATTATCGTACCCACCAATGCACCCTGTATTCACTGGTTAACTGGACATCATTAACCTCACGCAGACTCTTCCACTGGTACATTTTCATCTTTAAATCACTTCTTGGTCTGCTGCCCTCATACATCTCCTCCTACATGTCTTTGCGTGAGTGCAGCTACAGTGTGCGCTCTCAGGACATGATTACCTGCAGTGTTCCGTCAGTGAGGACTGAACTTGGAAAAAGGGCCTTCTCCTACTCTGCTCCTGCTTCATGGAATATCTTACAAAAAGATCTGAAGCTCTCGACCTTGACTTCTCTAAATGGTTTTCAGAATCTGTTGGAATCCTGGCAAAAACCAATGCAGATTTGTTCCTGTCTTTGATTTTATACGTCTACCTTATGTTTTGCTCGTTTTTTGATACTTTGTTTAAAAAAAATAAAATAATTCTTTCTTTTGTTTTTTCTCTTTTTTGTTTTCTATTGTTTATTGTTTGTTTATTGTTTATTGTTTATGGACATTCTACCATTGCTGTTCATCGTTCTTTAGTTTTAGCAGGTCGCTTTCGTAAATGAGCCCATGAGGTTCAATAAGATTTACCTGACTAAATAAAGGTTGAATGAATGAATGAACATCTGCCTTCAAAATCATGATCCACAGCTGTGGTGGAATGCATCACAAACTATGATGAGTCCAGCTACAAGCAGGAGGTGGAACACCTGGAGAGCTCGTGCAAGGAGAATAACCTTCACATTAGAGGTGGGCGATATGGCTCGAATATTATATCGTAATATTTCAGAGCATCCTGACGATAACGATAAATTTCGTGATATAACCCAAATAAAAAAAGAAAGAAATCAGTTATTTATTTGACAAAATTAACTTAACATGTTGCTTTGCAGTATTATAATTTTTTTTTAAAACAACGGGTAATTTTACAGAAATTAATTTATTTAGTAAACTATTCAGTCTCCAAGTACTGTATATATATATATATTTTTTTTAATGATCCTTCTGTTATTTAGGCTGGTGAAGATTCTCAGTCGTCCAGGACATGATGAAATCAAAAAAGGCGTTCAATACAGGATCAACTGGACTTTATTTGTTGCAGAAAACGTTTTGACTTCTGTCCAGAAGTCCCGTCTGCCTGAAGAATTGAAAAAGATATGAATTGAAAAAGACTTCTGGACAGAAGTCGAAACGTTTTCTGCAACAAATAAAGTCCAGTTGATCCTGTATTGAACGCCTTTTTTGATTTCTGTTATTTAGATTGAAAAAGTCTGCACAAAATAAAGATCAACAAAATCCACCAGAAAAAATAAAGTGCAGGTGTAGTTTCCCAAAACAACTAAACAAAATGAAGCTTAAGATCTGTTGAGCATTAGTGAAACATTAATGAAATTAATGAAATTAGCATATCATGATATAATTTTTCTTGCCCGGGCAAGCTTATTTTACCAGTATTATGGTGAACGATATGATATGGCCCAGCCCTACTTCACATCAATGTGAAGAAGACAAAGGAGATGATTGTGGACTTCATAAGGAAAAAACACACCCACACCCCACTGAACATAAGATGATCTGCGGTGGAAGTGGTCTCCAGCTACCAGTACTTGGGTGTACACATGAATGACAACCTCAGCTGGAGCAACAACACCACCAGCCTGATCAAGAAAGGTCATCAGAGACTCTACTTCCTCAGGCGGCTGAGACAAGCTGGTCTGAGAAGCTCAGTCCTCACCTCCTTCTACAGGTGTGCAGTGGAGAGCATCCTGTGCTACAGCATCAACGTGTGGCATGGAGGCTGCACAGCTGCAGAATTTGTTCAGTCTCAAACTTGTCCTAAATGCTGATAAAACCAAAGGGATGTTTTTTTTTCAAACAGGAAGTCGGTCCCAGCAGTTCTTCCTCTGATTTTATCTTCAAATGATGTCCCTATTGAGTTTTTTGATTCCTATAAATATTTGGGTATCCTGGTCGATTCGCATCTCTCTTTTAAACTACACGTGGAAAACCTAGTGAAGAAACTGAAAGTTAAACTGGGTTTCTTTTTCAGAAATAGATTATGTCTAACACTGAATGTTAGGAAACGCCTTGTATCTGTGACTTTCCTTCCCTCCATTGATTACGGTGACATTATCTACATGAATGCTCCTACAAGCACCCTGCAGATGTTGGATGCTGTCTATCATGGTGCACTAAGATTCATAACTGGCTGTGATTATCGTACCCACCACTGCACCCAGTATTCACTGGTTAACTGGTCACCATTAACCTCACACAGACTCTTCCACTGGTACATTTTCATCTTTTAATTACTTCTTGGTCTGCTGCATTCATACATCTCCTCCTACATGTGTTTGCGTGAGTGCAGCTACAGCGTGCGCTCTCAGGACATCATCACCTGCAGTGTTCCGTCAGTGAGGACTGAACTTGGAAAAAGGGCTTTCTCCTACTCTGCACCTGCTTCATGGAATATCTTACAAAAAGATCTGAAGCTCTCGGCCCTGACCTCTCTAAATGGTTTTAAGAGTCTGTTGGAATCCTGGCAGAAACCAATGCAGATATGTTCCTGATTTGTAGATTTACCTGACTAAATAAATAATAATAATATAATAATAAACTTTATTTGTATAGCACCTTCCTATAATGCCTTGCATTGACCAAGGTGCTTAACAGGATAAAAAGATGAATAAACTGGAACAATAAATCAATGAAAATAGAATAAGAAACAACAGCAATAAAAGAAGGCAATGGAAATAAAAATGCTACATACTAAAATACCAAAAGTAATAAAAGTTACACACTGAAAGCTTTTTTGAACAAGTGGGTCTTCAGTCTGGTTTTGAACAGAGTCAGATCAGAGGTGGCACGCAGCTCAAGGGGGAGGCTGTTCCAGGCTTTTGGGCCGGCAACAGAAAATGACCGGTCTCTCCATTGTTTGTACCTTGAGCGAGGCACCTCCAGCAGGTGTTGACTGGCAGATCGTAAAGCTCTGCCGGGCTGATGGGCTTTCAGAAGTTCTGAGATGTACAGTAGAGAGGTGCAAGTCCATTCAGAGCTTTGAAAACAAACAGCAGCAGCTAAATAAAGGTTGAATGAAAATTGTTTTCACAAATATTCAATGAAAAAAACTAACAGTTAAGTAAAATTAAAATAGTAATCAAAACTTTTGGAATTGTAATGATTTTTTTTTAAACAAAAACGTTTGTTTAAAAACTTTATTTTTAATAAAATAACTAATTTTTCTCTCGTGAACAGTTATTTTCAAAACAAACTTTTATTATTTTATTTTTATTACATGTTTGTGCTGCTGTGTGGAGTAATGTTTTTCTATGATATTAGTGCTTAGTGTATTTTTAGTTGATATTTTTCTTAGTTAACATCTTAGATGTATTACTGTTCTTTGTTGGATGGAACTGGGAGCCTGTGTAAATAATCTTGTTTATCACATTCACATGTACCACATGTGGTGCGAATGACAATAAAGGTTCTCTGATGGGATCACTCAGGCTGTGACTTAGATAAAATCTTGGCACCTTCTTTTTGAGGGGTATTGTCTTTCAAATTGGGTGACACTGTCCTCCTGGCTAAATCTCCGCCTGCTCCTAAAACAGCCAATCAGTGATTCAGTGGGCGGGACTTGGATTTGCCATTTGAGATTGAATATTGTCACACTAAAAGCGCAGGGGGGCAGGCTGAAAATGAAAAGGCAGTTTGCTCTGTAGTTCAATGACAATTGACAGTGTTGACTAAGAAAATGAAAATGATTTAATCTTAATTTTATTTCTGACTCAAAAAAGGCAGCTTGACTTTGAAATTAAAAAGCATTTCTGCTATTTCATTTTAATTTTCAAAATTGACATTTCAAAATGAATTTTGGCCACTTTTTACAAAGACATATATTGAAAATTAAATGTTAAATGTTATTTTACTTATCATTTTAATTAAGTTACAAATTGAGCAGTCTCGAAGAAGAAAATGAAAATGCAGTTTGGTTTATTCATTTTTAATTTTATTTATGACTCAAAAAAGGCAGCTTGGCTTTGAAATGAAAAAGCATTCCTGCTAAACCATTTTAGTTTTCATTTCGTCTCATATCCGCTTCCATAGCTGTGAGGGTTCATTGGAGGATGTGAAATACCTGGTTTTGTAGAGTTGTGTAGAAAGCTGTTTATGGAGACCAGCTTTTGTGGGAAGTGTGCGTACCTGAGCCGCTAGAGGGCGACATGACCCCACGGACGAGCTCGACATAAAAGAAAACACATTCTGTTCACTCTCTTGATTTATTGAAAACAAATCAGACACAGAACTTCTTTCATGCACACTCCCTGCAGCCAGTCATTTTTCTGCTGCTCGCGCTTGCGTGGCTGCTGGTACTGCTGCTGGTGTTTTTGCCCCGACCAGTTCTGTCCCGACCAGTTCTGTCCCTGAGGGCGGCCGCCCTTCCGGAACTGCTGCGCGGCATGCGGTACTGGTTCTGGTACTGGTTCTGATACCGCTGCTCCTTGTGTGGAGGGGGGTTCTGGGGGGCTGCACGGTTGGAGGCAGCTGCAGCCGTGGACTGTCTGAACTGTTGCCTCTGCTGGCGACCTTCCTTCCAGCTCCGTGGGGGTCGCTGAGCAGACATCAGGATCTTCACAGTCTCAGACACCTCCTCTGCCATCTTGGACTTTTCTCTAAAGTCCTTCAGACTTGTCCCGAACAAGTTCTCCGATGAGAACGCTCCTTGGAGTAGCTCTTTCTTTAGAGACTCCGACATATTCGGCGCCTGGCGTAGCCAGATGGCGCGGTGGATCATGGTTAGCCACCCTGTGGAGCGGGACAGGCAGGCGGCGCACAGGTTCAGAGTCACGTCTGCCATCGTGCAGAGCGAGCTCTTCATCGGCTCCGGCAGCTCAGCTTTCTCCAGCTGCTTGGACATGTGGAACGCAAGCAGCGCCACGTTGTTGTCTGCTGCTGCGGCATAACACTCGGTTAGCTAGCTGTAGCACTGTTTGGTCTAGCTTACCGGATGGGGCGGGCTTCTGGTCCAGCCTCCCCGTTTTGGCGCCAAAAACCCTCTGCTAAGCCAACAGGGGTGCCTTCATCTTTGCAGGGTTTGCTGTGCCCTCCGTCCTGTACATCAGTACGCCCGGGAAGCGTGGCCATATTGGGTCCACGCGTCGACTCGAAGTGGCGCCAAACCTTCTCAGCATGTCGTCGTACTTCGGCGGCGGCGGCACTGGGACATCCAAACCTTTAGTCTCTGCAGCCTCTTTGATGATGGCCGGCAGTACGTGCAGCAGTGCACCTATGGTGGGAGGAGGGCTCCTGCCCCGGGCCCACTCGCCTCACTGCCGTACTCTCTCGGACGACCAGTCCGGCTCGTCCGGTTGAGTATCCTGTGTCTCCAGGGACTCACCCCTCCGTGACCGCGTGCATTCTCTGGCTAGCCCGTGCAGGGCGGCCTCTCGCTCCCCCCCGTAGATTCGTCCCTACAGGGGCGCGCGCCTTCTTGGGCTAACTCAAGCAGAGCGGCCCGGCGCTCCCGCTCGTCGGCGGACAATCCAGCACAGATGCGGCAGGGGTGGTCCAGACCATGACGAGGTCCCAGGCAATGCACGCACGCGAGGTGCGGGTCAAAGTCCTGCAGGAATACTCCGAAGCACAGCGTGCACATTCTTCCTATCGAAGATAGTGCTGCTGACCACTTGACCAGGTCACCCTTGTAAAAGAGATCTCGATCTCAACGGGCTCTACCTGGTTAAATAAAGGTGATTGATTGATTGAAGTAGATGTAGAGTCGTAGGTGTAGACAGGTCTTCTGTATCACGGTGAATGATGAAAAGAGGCTGTTCCTTCCGTGTGGTGGACTTAAATACACACGGGGCGGGCCCACACTGTAGGTGGGCGTGGACTAAAAGGTTATTCAGTATGACGTTGTCGCGGGGGAAGATATCCAATAGGAGCTAAAGGGCGGAGCTATACGAAGTATAACCCAGGACCAGTCAGCAGATGATGGACGACCCAGGTGGAGGCAGAACACCAGTCGGGACAGCCGTAGACGAACACCCAGGACAAATAGCCGACAGAAGGACGCCAAAGGACAAACAGCAGGGAACTAAAACAATAAATATTTGACATTAAAATCTAAAAAGTATAAAACAGAGAGATAAAATGGCGCTTTTACTCACCACCGAGCTCCACCTCTAGCAGAGAGGGAAGCAGGAAGCTTGGCAGTGTTTTTTTTTTTTTTTTGTCCATTTCGCCCCCTGGTGTTTTTTTTATTTTTTATTTTTTTATTTATAAAAGAAACAAGTACAAAAAAACCTTACAATGTCAAACATGGCTCGAGACTTAAGGCATGTGTGGCAGGATGACCTGCAGTCATTAAAAGCACCACAGGTGCTGCGACGTGATTGGTGTGTCTGGGGCTGGCTTCCGGTAGAAAACGGGCCAAGTCCTCAGGGTTAGACACACGTCATCCGCCTTCCGGCACGCGCTGGCGTAATCAGGTGTTTTTAGTCGCTATGGATTGGTTTAGCGACCACCGTTGCAAGCTTTCTGCTTCCCTCTCTTGTTAGAGGAGGAGCTTGGTGGTGAGTAAGCGCCAGTGTATCTTTCTATTTTATACTTTTGTAGATTTTAATTCCAAATATTTATTGTTTTAGTCCCTGCTGTTTGTCCTTTGCTACGTCTACTTCCTGTTGTCCGTGGCGACGTCTACTTCCTGGTTGTCCGTGGCCGTGTGTCTGCGGCGGTCTGGACTGTCCCGACTGGTTCTGCTCCCCATCCGGGTCGTCCCTCGCCTGCCGGCTGGTCCTGGGACTGTTTGGGGCCCGCTGTCTGGACGGCGCGGCGTGGGCTACGTCACGCGTCCTGCGGGCCGAGCTGAAGCCGACTGGCCAGCTCAACCTCTCACACAGGCGTCGGTTGGAGTGACGTCTTTGGGGGTGCAGCGGATTTCACCAGGGTGGACTTTGGACTGATCGATAAAAGGATCTCTTCAGGCGGTGACAGTCGTCTTGTTTTGGTGTGTGTGTGTGTGTGTGTGTGTGTGTGTGTGTGTGTGTGTGAGTTCCCTCCTGTTTTAGAAATACTGTATGAATTGCACTTTTATTGACTGGAGCTATTGCTGCCTTTTAAACTGTGAATATTTTAGACTTAGCATTATTTAATAATTAAACAATTGTGCAATTTAATTGGTGCCAGTGTGTGAATCTGTCCAAGCCTCCTCTGCAAACGGGTCTATGTGCCTAAGGGTAACTTTTAGTAAAGTTTTTAACTAAATTCATTTTTTTATTCAAAATAGATTATTTATTTTTTTAAACTATAAAGTTCCTTATTTTCATCCACACCCGTCCGGCTACACATGCATAGCACAAAAGAGAGTGAAGGAACATAAACAAAAACAAAAATGTGTCTTGGGCAGCTTACAACAGAAATTCGTTACAGATTGTTTTAGTTTTTAAAGCTTTGGCATTAGTACAGTACTTTAAAGTAGCTAAGTAAGAGGAAATATAATTAGAAAACACTATAAATCTAGGTTTTAGCAAGGAGAATTTACAACTGTGGATGTAAAATTTGGCTAAGAGTAGTATTAAATTTACAACAAAAACTTTCTTACTTGAAATATTTGGACAAAAGAAACCAAACAGTATAATTTTAGCGTCAAATGGTAGGTCAATTTCTAACTTTCTATTTACATACATGAAAATGTCTTTCCAGAACACCTGAGTATGAGAACAGTCCCAGAAGAGATGGATGATGGTCTCCTCAGAGCTGTGGCAGAGTGAACACATTGGGTCTACGTTTGGACGGTACTTGGAGATTATATAGTTTACAGGATAACATTTATGCAGAATCTTTAGGGATACTTCTCGAATCTTATTAGTTATAAAGTATTTTCTAGGTAACAACCAAACATCTTTCCAACAGATATCATTAAATAAATTATCCCAGAAGAATATAGAAGCAGGTTTACTAATACATTCTCTAATTATTAATTCTCTAATACATTTGTTATTTGTTTTTTCACTTAAAAAAGGGTCAGAGTTACCAATGAATAATTCTTCAGTTAAATAGTTTGTGCTGTTGTGTACAGGATTTGACATCAACATTTTTACACCAGATG
>JBBPBX010095830.1:0-13134 GCA_038048925.1 Garcialebias charrua | reverse complement strand
TTATATTTCTAATGACTCGTAGCCCTTCAGTGACGCTCTAGTCAACAAACCTGGAGATTGAGTCAGATCCTCCCAAATATCAATGTTTGACCAGAGGGTTAGGTCAGACTACCAACCAGTTTCCATCATGTACGCTTAACACGTTGTGGCAAAAATTATAAAGTAGTTTCACCACACACCACACTGTCTTGCTTTTTAGCATAGACTGATAAATACAAATCAGATAATAATGGTTGATTTTCTTCTATAGCATCTCATTCATTGTTGGCTGTTTGCTTTTTGCCATCCCGAAATCCCCTGTTTCCCCTGTGAAACCAGATTGATGGGAAGATAAAATGTTAAAATAATCCAAATACTTCTTGACTTGAGTGTTTATCAGTTTTTCTAAAACCTTAGCTAAAATACAGAGTTTAGAGATTGGTCGATAGTTGTGCAGTACAGTAAGGTCTCCTCCCTTCATTAAAGTCAGAGTCAGAGTCAGAGAGAATTTATTGTCATTTGCACCGCATGTAGTACATGTGTTGAAAACGAGATTATGTACACAGGGTCCCAGTTACATCCAACAACAAATGCAAGAGAAATACAATAATAACATCTAGGATTAACTAAGAGAGACATCACATCAGCTAGTAATACACTAAGCCCTAATGTAGTAGAAAAACATCATTATAAACAGCAGCACGAACATGAGCAGATGGTCACAGATGAACGCAGCAACAAGAAACAGATCAGTATCAGTATGATGTGACATTTTGCAGTGTTTATTCTTATTATTTATTTATTCATGAGTCTGACAGCCTCAGGGTAGAAGCTGTTTCTCAGTCTAGTGGTTCTACATTTGATGCTCCTCAACCTCCGTCCCGAGGGGAGTGGTGCAAAGAGTGAGTGTGCTGGGTGAGTGAGGTCTTTCATGATGCAGGTGGCTCTTTTTCTGCATCTGGAGGTGTAAATGTCTGTGATGGTGGGGAGACTGACTCCCACAGACTTCTGTGCAGCCTTCACCACTCTCTGCAGAGCTTTTCTCTCTGCAACTGTGCAGCCTCCATGCCACACGTTGATGCTGGAGCACAGGACGCTCTCCACTGCACACCTGTAGAACGAGGTGAGGACTGGGCTTCTCAGACCGGCTCGTCTCAGCCGTCTGAGGAAGTAGAGTCTCTGATGACCTTTCTTGATCAGGCTGGTGGTGTTGTTGCTCCAGCTGAGGTTATCATTCATGTGTACACCCAGGTATTTGTAGCTGGAGACCACCTCCACCGCAGATCCACCTATATACAGTGGGGTGTGGGTGTGTTTGTTCCTTCTGAAGTCCACAATCATCTCCTTCGTCTTCTTCACATTCATGTGAAGGTTGTTCTCTTTGCACCAGCTCTCCAGATGTTCCACCTCCTGTCTGTAGCTGGATTCATCATTATCTGTGATGCATCCCACCACAGCTGTATCATCTGCAAACTTAACAATATGACAGCCTGGATGTGTGGCTGTACAATCATATGTGAGCAGAGTGAACAGAAGAGGGCTCAGCACACATCCCTGAGGAGAGCCAGTGCTGAGGGTGATGGTGGAGGAGGAGAAGTTGTGGATCTTCACGGACTGTGGTCTGTCTGTTAAGAAGTCTAAGACCCAGTTACAAATAGAGGGGCTTAGTCCAAGTGTAGAGCAAGGTAGAACAATGGCTGTTTTCCAAGCGTTTGGAACGGTGCTTTGGCTAATAGACAGGTTAAAGATGTGGGACACCGGTACTGCGATGATATGAGCGGCCAGCTTTAAGAAATAAGGTGGAAGTTTATCTGGTCCTGTAGATTTTTTAGAGTCTAGACCTTTTAACAAATATTAACCTCACTAACTGAGAACAGTAAAAACGAGAAGGTGTGGTTTACTGAAGATTGACTTGTAGGAGAGATATATGATTTGTAGATGTTTGGGTTAAAAGAGAAGTAGCTGATTTTCCATTAGTAACTGTGACAAATAAGGAACTCAAAGCAACAAAATGATTGTTAAAACAGCTTAGGATCTCATGCTTATTTGACATGGGAACAGAGTTAGTAGTTGTAGTGGCAGGTCAGATGAATGAGAGCTGCCAGAGAATGATTTGATGGTTTTCCAGAATCTTTTAGGATCATTTAGATCAGGGGTGTCAAACATGCGGCCCGCGGGCCGCCCCCGGCCCGCCAGGGGGTTTTAGTCGGCCCGCTGATGAATCTGAATTATTTAAAAAAAAGAATAAATGCTATTTTCTTAAAAAATCTGCAGTTCCTATGTTGTCCGCTGTAGAGGCGCTGTGTTTTAGTCAGTTCCTATGTTGTCCTACTCAAACCGGCTGCCTCTAGGACCCAGGAGCGCTGTGTTTTAGACGCAGCAGATAGCAAGCGGAGGCTCTGCTCTTTTTCCCTGTCTTCGTGTGTGCAGCAAGTGTTCCTCCTGATGTGAAACAGTACAAAAACAAGATTTCAGGGTTGCTGAGGGAGTTTGAGAAACAATTTCAGGTCTTTAGAAGAATAATTACGCACACGTCTTAAAAGATGGGCCGAGTGCACGAAGCCGCATGTCGGCACCGCTACAAAGGCGAACTCAAGACAGAATTTGCAGTTTTTCTCTCACCACTCACCATCAGAGCTTCTGTTCTCACTAATGAACATTAATAAAACAGCTACGCTCAAAGCTCAATTTATGTGTTCACAATTGCTTCCTAGATGTGGAAAATGGATTTAAAATTCATTCATTTCTAAATTTTGATGGGTTTGATGCATTTTTAACATGCAGGAAAGTGTTTTAACAAAACTGTGTTTTTTGTTTTAATGTCCAGAGGACCAGACTTAGCTTTTTTAGATTTTTCTACCTGGATTATTGAGCATGCATCAGGGTATTTAACAAAACAGTTGACTAAATGTTTTAAAACGTGCAATCACTGATCAGTTTTTTAATGTGTAATGCACTTAAATGTTAAACTGAGTAAAAGTGTAAAAGGACAATTAATTTAATGTAAATATTTTTATAATTTATTTATTCTTTGCACTAATACAAAGAAAAAAAGTGGACTTTTGGAATGAGTATACTGATATGGCCCCCTTGAGATCAGATTAAGCTGTATGCGGCCCCAGATCAAAATGAGTTTGACACCCCTGCTTTAGATCTTTGGAGTTCTGAGATAAGAAGTAATGACATTTTGCACCTTTGAAATCAAGCAAACCTTGGCAAATACTGTACAGTATATCCTTCTCATGTGTGTTAGTTGGGACCACAACTTCTTAACTCTTTGAACTCTTCTTAACTCCTTGTTTCCTTTTATAATACATTGACACAAAAGACAGCTGACTTATTGAGTCCACCATTCATTTCTAAATCCATATTACTCACTTTAGGTGTACCTGTTCAAGGAGTGTTTATTTCCAAAGTTAGTCATCTTATCCACACTAATCATCTGCCAATAATGCGTTTTAAAGTAAATATTATCTGATTGTCTTTCTACTAGTTAGAAAAATCAGTAATGGAATTTAAATCTATCTGTGCTTGAAGACCCAATTGTCTGCAGCTGTGCTGAAGGTGCAATAATGATATAACCCTAAATTACCGGTGTAATTATTTCAAAGTTGTTTAAGTGAAACATGCATCTCTGGCTTCATGTGTTGCCTTTGGAAATAGCCCATACTGAACATTTCCACAAACTGAGTGCTAATTATTGCATAATTAAGATGATCTACGCTACAACAAGATGGCTGCATAGAACTCAGCTCCTCCGTGTCGGTAATTAAAGTATCCTCCTTACTCCACTTGGACAATCTATGACTTCAATTTCAAACACTTAAAGGAGAAAGATGCCGAAAACTAACAGGACCGAAAAGAAAACGTCTAAAAAACAAGACATTGATGAGCAGTCGAGAGAGGATGATGCTAACGCTACCACGAAGGAAGCTAGCTTCAACCCACAGGAGCTAACGCTACTGGAGAGTATCAAAGAGCTCTCTAAAGACCTAAAGGAATTCAAAAAAGAAATGAAACACGACATGGAAGAACTCAAAGAAGATGTTAAGACTACAATGAAGGAGGACTTCAACAGATTCAGAGAGGAGATGATTCACGAGCTACAGAACCAGAAAGGTAACATCACCGAGGCGCAGGCCCGAATAGCAGACCTGGAAGCTACATGCTCGGAAATGAAAGACATGCTACTTGAGACTTTAGAAAGTAACAGAGCTATGAATGACAAACTTGTGGGTTTGGAAAGCCAAAGTCGAAGAAATAATCTTCGTATCTATGGTGTGCCAGAAGGAAAAGAAGGAAGATCAGTTTCTGAGTTTGTGGCCGACCTGCTAATCAAGCAGCTCAAATTACCGGATGGAAATGAGCTCCAGATCCAGCGGGCTCACCGAGCTCTGGTATCCAAACCACCTCCCAATGCAGCTCCGAGATCAATAATTGTGAATTTTCTACAATTCAGCACAAAAGAAATGCTTCTAAGGAAAGCCTGGGAGCAGAAAATGGAGATGGAAGGTAAACGCCTTTATTTTGACAACGACTATGCTCCCGAAGTAATAGAAAAACGCAAATCATACGGCCCACTAAAGGCAGTTCTGAAACAGAAAGGTGTCAGATTCCAGACACCGTACACAAAGATAAAAATCTTCTGGGACTCGGGAGTACAGACCTATGAGAATGCAGATGAAGCAGCATCTGAAATGAACAAGAGAGGCTTCAACTTGTCTTGGATACCAAAAGAGAATAAATCAAAAGTGGCCAAAGACAGACTGGACACACTGGTACCATGGAAACGGGTCAACAACACTGGTGCGGGTCAACGTGCAAAGGAAAAACTCAGAGAGTTCAGACATGAAGACCAGTGACTCTCGGCTACGAATCACATGATCAGGTTTGCTTATTTACTGGAGAAGGGAGAAGAGGGAAGGAGAGAAGAAAAAAAGAAATAACATATGAACGGTTTAAGAATTGAATGATTTATTTATCTTGACTTAAATTTATTTTGGATATCAATCTCTCTTCTGTTACTAAAACTATCTATTACAGGTCCTTTGATATTTATTATAATACCGAACGGAGTAAATGTAACGTTACCCAAATGTTGGACTCATCTAGTACAATTAGACTTCTGTCTACTGCTAGAGAGGGCCCCCACCCCAGTGTGGTGACTTGCCCTCACCCTACCAACAGGGATCTCGAGAGATGTCTTCGTACATCTCCACCTTTGGAAGTTTCTGTTGTATTTGTCCATTTGAGTTTTAATTGTTTATTTAATTATTTGTTGGGGGTTGTTTTTCAAAAATTATATGATGACCATACCAATTTAAATAATGGTTAATAATATCAAGATTGTCTCGTTGAATGTGAACGGCATGAATAATCCTATAAAACGTAAAAAAATTATGACTAAAATGCGCAATGAGAAAGCACAGTTAATTTATCTACAGGAAACACATTTGTCTAAATCGGAACATGAAAAGCTCAGGGGCTTTGGCTACTCAAAAATATTTTACAGTTCTTTCAGACATGGAAATAAGAGAGGTGTTTCAATTTTGATTCATGACTCAATAAAATTTGATTGCAACTATGATTTATCAGATAAAGAAGGGAGGTATGTGATATTGAAGGGGACTCTTGAAAATGAAAAAGTAACACTGGTAAATGTATATATTCCTCCAAAAAGTAACATACAATTATTTAGAATTCTTCTCAATAAAATAATTACGGAATCAGACGGAATGTTGGTCTGGGGAGGGGATTTCAACATGGTATTAAGTCCAAAACTTGACACAACAAATAGTAAAAAACAACAAAATCCAATTACTAACAAAATTAAGCTGTCACTTGATGAATTTGGATTTGTTGATGTCTGGAGGGAGTTAAATCCTGATATAAAAGATTATACCCATTATTCTGCACCCAACAAAAGTTATTCGAGAATTGACTATTTTTTCATGAATAAATCTGACATATATAAGGTAAAAGAATGCAAAATAGAAGAAACAAGTATATCTGACCACGCCTCCTTAATATTAAAACTAAACTTACCTTCTAGAAAACTCAGGACGACATGGCGACTAAATGTAGGCTTATTGAATTATAAAACAATCAAAACAGAAATTTCTGATGATATAAAAACCTACATAAAAGAAAATGATGATGGACAGGTATCTCCGGTGATACTGTGGGATGCACTTAAGGCAGTACTAAGAGGAAGGCTGATATCAAAATCTGTGGCTTTTAAGAAATCCAGAGTGGAAGCCTATGAAAAAGACAGAGCTCAACTAATAGAACTAGAAAAACAACACAAATTAACACAAAATCCTATCCTGCTTATAAAAATAAAAGAATTAAGAAACAATATTGATAAGATACTTACCTATGAAATTGAAAAAAAATCAAAATTTATTAGACAATCGTATCAGGAATTGGGATCTAAAGGATCAAAATTATTAGCTAAGAAACTGAAAAAGCAACAGTCAGATAATTATATCTATAAACTAAAGAAGGTGAAACATCTCAGATGATATATGATCCGGTAAATATAGAGGACATGTTTAGAGAATACTATCAAAGATTATATACCCAACCTCACTGTATTGCAAAAAATAGTGAGATAGAAACCTTCCTGGAGTCATTGGATTTGCCCTCAATTGGACAAAACCAAAATAAACTTTTCACATCCCAAATAACAAGAATAGAAATACAAAAAGCAATAAAAAGGTTGAGAAATGGAAAAGCACCAGGAAGTGATGGATTACCATCTGAGTGGTACAAATCTTTTAGTGAAGATCTTTTACCAATACTAGAAAAATCATTTAATTATACATTGGAACATGCAACGCTTCCCCCCTCCTGGAGAGAAGCGATTATAACAGTTATTCCAAAAAAGAAGAATAGTGATACATGTTCCGATTACAGACCTATATCTATTCTAAATGTGGACTATAAAATTTATACATCAATATTAGCAAAACGACTCGAACAATTCATTGGGGATCTCATAGATGAGGACCAAACAGGATTTATTAAAGGACGTCAGACAAGAGATAATATTAGGAGGGCCCTTCACATTATAGACCATATTCAAAATAAAAATATTAAGGCTATTCTAATCAGTCTTGATGCAGAGAAAGCTTTTGACAGTGTAAGCTGGAATTTTTTATATAAAACGCTTGAAAGATTTGGTTTTAACGAAAAAGCCGTGCAATGTGTGAGGACACTTTATCAATCACCAACAGCCAGAATCAAGATTAATGGAAATCAGACAGATAATATAAAATTAGAGCGTTCTACACGGCAGGGTTGTTTATCACCAATATTATTTGCAATTTACATTGAACCTTTGGCACAACATATAAGACAACACAAAGATCTTAAGGGCATTAATATTCATAATGAGTCTCATAAAATAGGTTTATTTGCAGATGATGTAATCTGCTATCTATCAGACCCTGAAAACACAATGCCCTGTTTGTTTAACCAGTTAGATATATTTGGCTTCTACTCAGGATATAAATTAAATTTGAAAAAGACACAGGTTTTGACATTCGCTTACACGCCATCTGAAAAAATATGTGAAAAATATCAACTAAATTGGAATGCCAATAAGATGACCTACTTAGGAATAAACTTGACCAAAAAAATAGATAATCTATATGAATTCAACTTTACTAAAGTTGACCAAGAAATTAGGAATGATATCAGAAGGTGGGATATACTACCTTTAGACTTCAGCTCCAGAATTCAAGCTATCAAAATGAACATGTTACCAAGGCTACTGTATCTCTTCCAGGCATTACCTATAGAAATCCCGGACAGACAGTTTAAAATATGGAACCAGATTACATCTAGATTTATATGGAATGCTAAAAAACCCAGAATAAAATTTAAAATTTTACAATTACCAAAGCAAAAAGGAGGTATGGCACTACCTGATTTTAAAGAATACTATCATGCTGCTCAAATAACTCCTATAATAAATATAACTGCCAAAAATTATGAAGCAAAATGGAAAAATATTGAACAAAGAGTCCAGGGAAGGGAATTACGGAGTATCATCGGAGAAATAGAGACCACCAAAAGTATACTTAAAGATGTTAACACCATTACCAGATTCACACTAGGTAAATGGTTATACATAATTCGAAAATGTAAATTAGAAAAACAACTATGTATGATTCAGTGGCCTGCTTATAACAAATATTTTACCCACGACCCTCGATTTAAACAATGGCTAGAAAAAGACTTAACAGCATTATGTCTGATCATTAAGGATGGCCACTTCAAAAGCTTCCAGGAGTTACAGCAAGAATTTGCTCTAACGACTCAAGACCATTTTAGATATTTACAATTAAGGGATTTCTACAATAAAGAGATAAAATATAAAATAGGCCTACATGTAAACGGGATAATCACAATGCTGATTGAGACCTATAAGGGTAAAAAACACAGAACAATGTCTTTACTTTATAAGTATTGTAGGTTTTGATATATATTGTAGGACTTGGTAAACATTAGTCAGTTCAGAAATCCAACACTCGTACAAAAGTTCAAGAGTTCATAGAACATCTGGTAAAGAACCACAATAACAAAGTCATTAATCTTAAACTTGTTTTCCTTCATGCGAGGGAAAAACTCTTACCCTCTGACGAGAAGCAGATAAGCTGAACTGTTTATGTTTCCTTGTAAGGAAGTACACTGTCCCTGCATTTCCCAGAATCATTTTCATTTCTTCCCTGTCGGGAAGTAAACTCCTCTACTGACGTCAGATGAAGGGTATAAATGATTCTGCATTGCTATTCTGGACTGAGATTAGATTCGATTCGGTATGGACTGTTTCAGCTGTAATTGTTCAAATTTAACTTATTAAAAGAGTTCTCTTGCTGGCAAAGGAAGAAAGGTCTCGTGTCAAATTATTCAATATGAGGACCAGTTCGCCTCAACATTTTGGTGGCCCGTCGGTCTGCCGTCTGATCTGGCTGTCTTTTTCTGCTGGCTGAGACTGGAAGAAATTATGGGCCCGTTTGGTAAATATGTTTTATTTTATTGTATAAGTGATTTCTTTCCTTCTCAGCTGGTGGAGGAAGTGTTCGCTGGATCATGGCTTTGGAACCTAGAAACTGAGGATTTCTTTCCTTCTTTTGTCACTAAGGATAAATACTGAAAAACTTGTCAAGTTTTGCTGTTTGAAAAATTTGAATTGAATATAAATTGAAAATTAAATAGTTTTTATATGCTGACAGTCAAATTGGAATCAATTTGGAATTAATTTGGATATAATACAAACAGCTTTCTGTGTCGACACTGCAGTAAAAATATAGTTTGAAAATGTGCTTTAGACTTGGTAAAACTAAATTGCATGTTATATTTCAAGCACTTAAAGTAAAGCTATATTGGTAAACCGGTTGTAAAAATTAAAAAGCTAGTTGATCACTAGTCTCCTTGTATATATATAAAAGGAGGTTAAAAAAGCTGTACCCGGATCAGTTTCTGAGCGCAGGAGAAAAACGCGGCAGAAGTAAGGTTTAAAGCTGAAGTGATCATTCAGTCCATTTTTTGTCAAACGTGGCAGAATTGGGTAAAAAGCTGTAATTACAGTCCTGTAGGCACGTGGTTTTTTTTGCGACAGGGTAAGAGTTATTGTGTTTAATTTGACATTAAATTTAGTGAAATGTAACACATACAACGCGTTTGAGTAATAATAACATCATACCATGGTTAAAGGCCTGAAAAACTGTGCACAGTTGAATAAAACAAATATCTTTATTGAAAACTGTACATGTACATTAAAAATGCAAATAAAATTTAATAGTATAATTTAATGATTTAATAATAGCTATGAACACACTGCATAAAATGTACTAAAAAGTATAATAATAAATATAGTGTTAATAAAAATAATAAAGTGTTAATAAAATATTAAATAAATAATATGTTAATGAATAAATAAAATGTAAATTAAAACATAAAGGTAAAAGAAATAACATTGAACTCTTAAAAGAGTAAAGCAGAACCATTGTTTGAGAGGTTGTGATGAAAAACCTGCATGTCTGTCCTATTTTAGATCGGCAGGAAACGTGCTGATTTTCCTATGAGGAGGAAGGCATTGTTGTTGATTTTGGCTGTCTGACGAAAGCAGCTCTTTTTATTTATATACATGGAGTGTTAGACTTTTGAAAAGTGTTACATTTCTTCTAAGGTTTCTGATGTGCTTGATTGTTGTTTCACTGCAAGCTGTCATCTGGTTTTTGCTGGAAGTGAAGGGGTTAGTTGTTTTGATTTGAAGAGGGTCGAAGAGGAAAGGAATGCAAGCTACAATTTTCCTTTTTCCCTCGTGCTTCTGGTGTCGAGTTGGGTTCTGTAATGCTTGACAGATGTTTCTTGTCCAAAAACGGTTAGTTTTGGTTGATTGCGGGAGAAACAGTGTTGTTGAGCAAAGTTGCTGGTTTTCTTTTTTCTCTCGTGTCTTTTTCGTCACTTTCTTGTTTTTCTCCTGGTGAAGTTAGTTAGCAGTAAAGGATGGCTGTTTTTCTCCTGAAAACACACACACACACACAGAAAGGATTAAACAAAGAGATGATCACACACATTAGTTTTAAACAAAACATACTGTTGTTTCTGGTCTTAGAATGTAAAGACTTTAAACTTAAATACATAGTACTTAAATACGAAAAGTACTATGTACATATATATACATCCATTTACGATATGAATTCTGTAGATGTTTAAACTAAATTCAAGAGCAAAACCGACCACACACCCACGCACACACAGAGACAGAATTGAGCACTTCCACGAACACGGAAACATGCCTTGTTTACAGATATGAAAAACATGGATTTAAAGAGTCAGACAAAAAACTGGATGTATAATAAAAGATAAAAACAAATAGATAAATACTATACTTACAGTAAAACGATAGAGCAGTATGTTTGTTTCTAAAGGAGCGTGGGACGGCTGGAATAAGCTGCCCGGCCCCACCCGTCTTCTTTCTCTCCCTCTCTTAGAACTCCTCCCGTGGTAGAGTCGTTTCGCTGCAATGAGACCAGTGGAAAAGTTACACACATACACACACACACACAGACTATCACACACGCACACACAAACAGCCTCGTATGAAAAAACTAACAGGAAACTGAGTAGAATCTGAAAACAACATACACTGTATAAAAGAAAAAGAATAAAACTGTACTCACCTCTGACAGAAAAAGCATTAAATATGGAGAAGAGGGGAGTTAGTTTATCTTGCCGAACAGAGCAGAAATGAGCGTCTGTGTCCTGTTTGAGTGTGACTCATGAATTACCATAAAAGGAATTGGGATGCAAGCTGAGGCCAGCTAAGTGTCTGAAAATAAACTCAAGAGTACAAATTCTGCTTTTCATCTCAAGAGCAGAAAGTTTTTGTGCAGAAAACAACCAGAACTTTAAATAATTACTTTAATTCAAACCTTTATGAACAGTTTCATAGTACTTTGAGATTAATGAAAAGTGCATTATAAATTGAATTCATTATTGTTATTATTAACAGTTGAATGCATTTTATTCATTAAAGCATAAATATAAATATAAATCTTCTTCAAATTGTACTACAGATTTACTTTAAACATAATTGGTTTTGAACACTTTAGGTAAAAAATGATTAAAAGATACATCTTTGTCTATCTGTACCAGAATAATGTTTTTACTTAGATTGGATCTCTCTGGTCTAAAAATATAGAACTAAAATGATTTAAATGCAGAAATAATTTTATTTATATTAGAAAAACTGAACAACATACAATTTTAAAATTGATTTACAGCTCTGTAATAATAGTGATATTTCAGTATGAACCTTGATTTTGTGAAAGTAATAAAAAATAATGCTAATAAATTTTTGTTCTGTGCCACGGTGACAGAATTACTTACTGGGTGTGTTTCTCAAACCGATTGAAGCCAGAAAACATCTATGATGATAATAAGAGGAACAGAGACACTGTCAATGAAGACAGCTGTCATGCATCTATGATGAACTGAATCTGAGCGCTGAGGGACACTGAGGCACTGGAACACAGTAGAGCTGGAGAAGTGTAAATGAACTGGAAAAAATGTCTCGGGAGAGGACACGTTCAAACGCTGAAAGTGTATTTGAGGGACACACAAAGGAATGACATCCGTGAACTGAAAAAACGGGGCGGAGGCTGCTATGAGCAACTTTGAAAAAAAGAAAGTCAACTGTTGCAGAAGCCGAGAGACTGAACTGAGTCACATGAAGCTTTTGGACACACACAGTAAAATGTGGACTGAACATGGACACTATCAAGACATCTGGTGAAACACACACAGTGAAAGGATGTTTACTGTGAGCAATTGTTATTTAAAGTCTACTTATTACAGTATTATATAAATAACTGATCGGATTTCATACTGAAATGATCTTTGAAACAAACAATTTTAAAGTAAATTTTGTAAGTCAATTAAGTCTGGATAAGAAAAGGATTTTTAATTGACCACATCGAGACAAAATGTTAAGATAACAACTTATGATCTAAACAACTTATGATCTAAACAAAAAGTTTATCTTTAGGTAAGAGGATTTTAGGCTGTGTTTTCTAAAAAGAACGTGTGAACAGTACATACTGTTTACAACCAAATAACTTTAAACCAAGAAAGTGGCTACACAAATAAATAAAAAATTTTACATCCAGGTATATAAAATTATTACACAAATCACATTTTATAATTTGACCACTGCTCACACATACAAAGTATTGTGTTAGACAGATAAAAACATACACATTTTCACATATATTGTAACAACATATCACATATTCATTGCCAAGTAAATTTAGACACCAGAGTAAAACAGTCAGGAACATTCTTTGTTTGTTACAGCTGATTGTTAAAAATAGAGGAGCCAGGGTCAAAAGGTTGTACAGGAAGTCAGACAACGGGAGAAACAGGAAGTTGAAGCAGGGGCCTGAAAACTTGTGCCGAGACACAAGAGATCTTTTTGGAAATTACTCTTTCATGCTTGTGACATTTTTAAGAAGAACATATCATATGAAAATTGCTTTTATGATTGAATTGTTATCTGACAAATAATTGACAGTGATTTATAAACTTGCTATGCTTGAAATAACTTTAATTCGACTGTAAGTTGTTGGAATAATGCCCGTA
>JBBPBX010095827.1:0-13134 GCA_038048925.1 Garcialebias charrua | reverse complement strand
AAAACGACCAGAGCTCAATGATATAAGATATATATGTTCTGACAAATATTCAAATTTACAAAATCATGTCACAATACCTTTAAAGGGACATTTTGGTTCGGGCCCTGATGGACAGATCATGGCTCTTCATAAAACGAAAACACCAGCTCGGACCACCTGCGAACTCCGAGACCCCCATGTCCTTTGCCACAGCGATGGCATGGAGGCGCAGCTGGACCGTGGACGCCCCTCTTCCACAGGTGCACTCCGAGAGGACCCAGGCTTTGACCGTCTGCTCCAGCTCTGGCCACCTCGCTTTCTGGCCCCGGTTGGCCCGCTTGGACCGCTTCATGTTCTGGAGAACGGCCTGTGACTTCCTCCAGCCCCGGATCACGTTCTCGCTGACCCCGTACTGGCGGTCAGTGGAGCGGTTCCCGTGCACCAGAGCAAATTTGACGACCTCCAGCTTGTAATCGGCCTTGTAGGATTTGCGTTTTGGAGGCATAGCTCTTCTCTTCTCTCTGTTGTTAAGTTGTTCTGTGTTCTTCTGTATCTCCTCACTCACTCTCAGAGATGTCGCTTGGGTGATGGGTTTTTATGCTCAATACACAAACAGGTAACGCCTTCAGGCACGTCTGCAGGTACTGTACCGGTAAACAGACTACAGGTCTCTTTAGCACCCATAGCGGCCGAAAGTGGTACTACCATGCGCCCCTAGCGGCCGAAACTGTTACTGGACTGCCTGCGCCCCTAGCGGCCGAAAGTGGTACTACCATGCGCCCCCTAGCGACCGAAAGTGATTAAAAAGCCATAAATAGGTCACACCTGAATATAGGTCGCAGGGCTGTTAAAACAGACAAAAAGCTGCGACCTATATTCCGGAAAATATAGTACATTATTTATTATTTTATTTGAATTAGACGGTATTAGCTGGTGAGAGATTGCTTGCACCTGGTGATGAGAGGCTGAGGTTGAGGACAGGTGAGAGCTGTGCTGCGTTTTACATGGCAGGAGACAGGTAAGCCAAACAAATGTAAATAAATGTGATTGAATTCAGGTAAGACAAACCAAAATATATTAAATTAAATCAACATTTAATGTTTTGATTAAACATTTATGTGTATTTTTTAAATACATAAAAAAACTGTTCATATTAACCTCTACCTGTTGATTCAAAAATCTGGACGAGGAGACGGTGAGTGACTTGGAGAATTTTCTGGACCAGTGTTTTGACAGTTTCGTGATGGGTAAGACAAAAGAAAACACCACGCCCGCACAAACATCTAAGCGCACGCGTTCAGAGAGTTCTCCGGGCGCATCCGGGTCCCCAGAGAAGAGTTTTACGGAGATATTAGAATCAATTGATAAAAAACTATCTAGTTTTGATGCTAGACTTTTTTTAGTAGAAGTTTTGCACAAAGAATTTGAAAAACTCAGAGAATCCTTGGAGTTTAGTCAAGCCCAAGTGACGTCACTCGCTGCAGAGAACCAAGCGCTGCGGGGCGACGTGAAAGATCTAACAGAGCAGGTGACGCGGATGTCCGGTGAAAGCAAGAAATTTAAAGAGTCCATCCTGGATCTACAGAGCAGAAGTATGAGAGATAATCTTGTTTTTTCTGGGATACCGGAGCGGGAAGGAGAGGACGCTGAAGTTACAGTTCGTAACTTCATTGAACATCAGCTTAAACTCCCGAGCGAGACGGTAAGATCAATCACTTTCGATCGCGTTCACAGGATCGGAGCTAGACGATCAGCTAACTCGCGTTCACGGGCAATGGTGGTGAAATTCCAGCATTACAAACAAAAAATGCAGGTTATCAGACAGGGCAGAGAACTGAGGGGGACGGAATATAGTGTTAAAGGTGCTATGTGTAACTTTCTGTAGGGTGCAGAACTTAGAAAAAATTTCAACAGGCAAAGCATTCTGATCCCTCCCCCTCAGAGCCATATATGGCTCTGAGGGGGAGGCTCTGCTGAAATTCAAATTCAAGCTCTGTTTTTATTGGCTGATTCAAATTCAAGCTCTGTTTTTATTGGCTGGTTACAAACTCTGTTTTTATTGGCTGGTTAAGGACGGGTCACTCTGTGTTTTTAGTGTTTTTATAAATGCTGATAGAGAAGCAAGGGGACTATAGTTTTTTTCAGAGATTACTTTGTCTAACATCAGTCTGTCAGTAGATAGTGACAGAGTGAAGAAATATGTTAAAAATATATTGTTAGAAAAGTTACAAAATGCATTACAAAGTTACATAGTGCAGCTTTAATGATCAATTTCCAAAAGAAATATTAGACAGACGACGCGTTTTGTTCCCTATCAGGAAGAAATTTATTTCTGAAGGAGCCAGGGCTTCTGTCTCTGTTGATAGGTTGTATGTTAATGGCCAGTTATACAGAGAGCCGGACGTCACTCCGTGGCTCTATTAGATGAACAGCAGGTTAGTATATGGTTGGTCGGCAGGTAGGTTTGGAGCAGGGCTGTTCAACATGCGGCCCGCGGGCCAAGTCTGGCCCGCTGGTGAACTAAGTGGTCCATCAATGGGAACAATAAGAAATAAAAATACATGTAAATAATATCATAGTTTTTTTTCATAAAACAAAGATATTTATTGATAAGAAGTACTGATAAATAACTCGTGAGCGATTGGCTTTTGATGATGGCCCGTGGGGGTTTAGTTGAACGTCCTGGTTGAATGCTTGTTACACTGGAGGTGAATTAATTGGTATTTGTAAATAAAATTTAAAGCATAGCTCGGTGTCTGCACTGGTGAAGGTAAATGTCACAGTGGTTATTGTTTGATTTTGTTGTTGTTTTTTGCTTGTTTGTTTTTGTTTTAATTTTATCTTGTTTGTCTGTTTCTTTTGACCTCTATATCATTTGTTAGCACGCAAGCACAAGGGCAGATATACACTCATGCCAGTTCACACATGTACCTCATAAAGAAACACATCCATGATGTATATTCTAGAACAATACTTAGCTTATTTCTTAATGATAAATAGTCAACTCTCAATGATTATGTTTGTAACTGTGTTTTTTTTTATATATATATATTTTTTATAATGGGTGTGGTTTATCTATATTCTCACAATCACAAGTATGGGCACTTTAAGGTTTGTCACATGGAATATTAATGGAGCCGGTAGCCAACCTAAAAAATATAGGATTTTTAACCAGATTAAAAGATTAAAGGCAGATGTTGTATTACTCCAAGAAATTCATAAATTGGCCTCAACTGTAGATGAGCTAAAATCTTCAGAGTTTCCTAATGTATTCTCAGCCTGTTATAATTCAAGACAAAGAGGGGTAGCAATTTTAATACATAAAAATGTTAACTTCACAGTATTAGATCAGGTTATAGACCCACACGGTAGATATATAATATTAAAATTATCAATATTTAGACAAAATTATTGTATAGTTAGCATATATGGGCCGAATGTAGACGACACTTCTTTTTTTCATGATTTTTTTTCCACTCTATCAAAGCACATGGATTCCTCACTGGTAATGGGAGGTGATCTCAACTTTGGTTTCAATGACAAAATAGACAGACTGAATACAGTGGGAACTCAACGTAGTTGGCAATCTATAAATATAGTTAAACAGTATATGAATGATTATGGACTCTGCGATGCATGGCGTTCTTTTCACCCTGATAGCAAAGAATATTCTTTCTTTTCACATGTGCATCATTCATATTCTCGTCTAGATTATTTCATAGTAAGCAATTCATTGCTGACCAACATTTCAGACACTAAGATACACCCTATTGCTGTCAGCGATCATGCACCAGTTACTCTAAATTTAGATTATAAAAAAGAAACTAGAAAAAATATAAATTGGAGATTAAATACATCACTGCTTCAAGAAGAAGAATTTTTGCAATATTTTAAAACAGAATGGGCATCATATTTAGAGTTTAATGATTTGCCAGGAACATCAGCATGTACACTTTGGGAGGCTGGGAAAACTGTCAAGTCTTTATTCCAACCAGTGCTGATCTGACTTGAAAGATCCAGGAAGAAGGTAGACGTAGGCTCAACTCACTTCATCAACTTTATTAATTTCTCTCACAGATTGTTTTACAGCAGTAGCAGCAGAATCAGTAGAATGAATAGAATGAATAGGTTGAAAACCTTAGAAAAAATGCAGAGTAACAGTTTAGTTTTTAATGTTTTCAATTACTTAAACCATAAATCCATACATGTTTTAACTTGTGTAAATATTCTGACAAACTAAGAAGTAACCATTTAACCATTTATTATATTTGTTAATTCTGAATAAAGTACACAATGACAACCATTGGGTGCTCCATCTGTACATCAATATGTATATATGTATTGATAATTCTTCTAAATTTTCTAATAAATGTTACTGTAATACTTTATTTTCATTTCTTATCTTAATTGCATCTTACCTAATTACATCAAATAAATAATTACAAAAAAGTTAATTTTGGCCAACAAAAAATGACCTTAAATGCATAAGGAACAAAGAAATAAAAGTAATATTTGACTTGCATGATTCATTTCTAAGATTAAAAATAATTACTTTAATCAAATTCACAATATAGAAAGACTAAATCTTGACTAAATGTATGATGTAAATTAAAGAGTCTCAAAATAGCATTTGGTCAACTCAACTCAAACCTCAGAGACTTACAATGGAACTGAACAAACACAGAGGGCCTTCTAAAATCACAGAGGGCCTAAAAATCACCTCAAACTACTGTGTTGTTTACCATAAGTTTGCTTCTAGACTCAAAAACTGTTTGCCAGGTTTATTGAAGCTGCTACTCACCGGTGCGTGTCTACCTTCCTTCATGCACTGATTGTCACAAAGAACCACACACCTGCATTAAGAAACTAATCAGCATCACAGCAGCTACAGCATAGTTTAGGCTAGAGCTCCCCCTCTGTCTGAACTATGTAATCTAACAGAAACTAAAGCTTGAAAGAAAAATTAGTTAAAATGAGGTGCAAATAAAAAGTCAAAACTGTCATTTGACACAACACCTCCCACATGAGCTCCTGGTGAAAACCCAAGGAGGTCACACACCTTTCCCAAGGTCTTGTAGTTGTTGCTCTTCCTCCACAGACAAGTAGTCCATTGGTGTCATGGTACACAACCAGTCTGTTGAGAGTTGTCTCTGGGAATGTTTTGTCTTCCTGAGCTGCCAAGAATAGACTTGTGAGGGCATTTTGGCGCTCAGCTACTGTTAGTACAGGAATGTTCACTTTCTCAGGTATCTCTTTTCCTTTACCAGCAGGTAGGTTTTTTTTTCTTCCTCCACTTCTCCATCCAAGTTTTAACAGCTCGGGAGATCCATGCATCCACATCAACAAGCTTTTGTAGGGTGCTGTATCTTTCTACAGTGACCAGTTTGTTGACCCAGCCAGCTCTGATTTCCTCCAGGAATAGCTGGATCTTGGACTTGATCTTGCTGGGCTGTTTGTGGAGGCTGCCGAATTTTGTTTTGTTTAGTCTGGCTTCTTGTGATGGCGGCTGTGAAAGCTTTTCTTTGGAGTTTATTCACATTTTCTCTAGCTTGAGCGGCGACTTCATGGGCCACTCCACTGGTGATTTGAGAAAATCTGGACCATTTTGCCAAACAGATCCTTCATTCAGCTCTGCAGCTGTGCTTCCTCTTGTTATGATGTCAGCAATGTTTAACTCACCAGGAATCCACCACCAATCTTTGACTGGTGCAATCTTCTGGATTTCACCAATACGGTTAGCATAGAATGTTTGATATCCATAGCTCTCTCTGAATAGCTCCAAGTACTGTTTGGCTGTCAACTAAATGAAACCAGCGCTCCACCTGCATTCTTGACTGTCGTTCAAAGTATTTACGGAGTCGAGCTGCAAAAACTTCCACAGATTTCAGCTTTTACAGCTTCTCCTTTTTGGTCAAGTGGAGTTAGTTTGGCCTTTGCCTCCACAGAGCGGACCTCTGCTCCATGTGCTGTGTTCCATCTGAGGTACATGACAGCTCCATAAGTCTTGTCACTCCCATCTGAGAAGGTGACTGCAACAGGTTGACCTTTCCAGTCAGTTGGTGTCAGACTTCTGGGGAACTTAGGCCCTGTTTACACGGACACTGTGTGGGGGAAACGGATGTTTTGGGTATGTTAATTAGGTGAAAAGTTTTGCATTGACACGGTCGAATTCTGTGGATACGACTCTCTCCCCCTCCACCCCCCGTCCTCATGATTTCATTGTAGTTACCATGCTGGGCCATTAGATGGCGCTGTGATTTTTGGAACCTTCACTACTGCGCATGCGCTGCCTGAGGTAAACAGACCAGCTGCCTTGTCTGTTTTCCTCTCTGGCTAAAATCAGCTAACTACAAGTTGTTGTCAACAAGTTAACAACAAGTTAAAGCTGGAATTTGGATAAGAGTCAACAGATTTGAGTCAGTGGGACTCTCTTCATCTAACAAGCTGCACACTAGACGCTGAGACTGTGGACCAGAACCAGAACCGCTGAGTGGACTGTGGACCAGAACCGGACTTTCCAGCGTGATAAACAGCTGACTTACAGCAGGTAAATCAACGTTCTTAATATAATGTTTGCTTGTGTTTACTTTGATCACACAACAACTGAGTTTTTATTTATTTATTTATTTATTTCTGTCAGGTGGAGAAGCTGTCGCTCCAGCAGGCAGACGGTTCGGCGGTTCTGATGGGTCCAGATGAACACACAGCACGAGTCCAGTTCATTAACATAGTTACAGTTCGGTTCACGTGTTTTAATAGTGTGTTCAGTTTAATTCTCAGTGTTTGTGTTTAAACTTTGGTGCTGAATAAATAAATAAATAAATAAAAAATAAACCTGCTGTCTTCATTTTCACAGCACGTTACGCACTGTTTAAAAAATGTAACGAGTCCAGATAGATACTGTAGTTCAGATAAATTTACATCTCCCACGCCAACATAAATACTGTTTATTATTGTTAAACTGTTATATTTTGCAACGTGACACGTGAAATGTCAGACTGTCCACGCGCATGCGGGCTGCGCGCATGTGGTTGACACAAAAGCTCCACGGGAGATGTTTACATTATCAGCGGGGGGTCAGCGAAAAAGTTCCACCTTGAGAGCAGGGTCAGAAAAGTATCGGTGTCATCGAGGGGGGCCAGCAGCGTCGTGTAGGCGATAAGCAAAGTCGCAAAGAAAAAGTAGCGGTTACACTCAAAATACGCGCCGTGTAAACTGGCCCTTAATCTGGCTTAGGTTGGCATATTCTTCAAAGAGTTTGATGGCTTCCTTTTTGAGTCCAGCTGAGAGTGGCTTGTCCCAGGTCTCATGAGTCATCCTCCCACTAGCAGTTTCTTGGAATGCCTTTCTTACAAGGATTGAACCCTTTTGTTTTACTGGGGCAACAAGGCCAATTGGGTCATAGAGACTGGCTACTTGGCTCAATAACACCCTCCTGCTCAGTGGATTTGGTGTTGCAGGCCTTACCTCATCTTTGATAAGATTCTTACCCATCCGCATTTTCTTTCTCTTCTTAGAGAAATTTATTGAGGTTAGCATGTACAGTTTGTCTTCTTCAGTATCATAGCCTATACCAAGAGCTTTGTTATCTTCATCCCTCATTTGATTTGGGAGGATAATGGTTTTGCTCTGAGGGTTTAGGTTTTTTGGTTGGATGTCTCCCATGCTCGTTTGCCTCCCACTTTGACCAGACCACACCCAGGGTTTTAAGTGGAAGCCTCCTGCTTTTAGTATTTTTTCCACTCCTTGCGTGATCAAACTTAGCGTTTCAAGGCTGTTATGGGAAGTGAGGATGTCGTCCACATAGGTGTCCTCTTCTAGGACTCTGCGTTCTTCTTCCAGGTGAGTAAAGCTTGGTAGATTTGCAGTTTCTCTCATTGCTAGTTGTGCAATGCATCCAGCTGGTCTGTCACCAATGTTTACTCTGGTGATGGCAAACTCCTCAATGTCGTTTACAGGATGATCTCTCCAGAGAAACCTGTGTAGATGCATTTCACGGTCCTCCAGCCAGACTGAATTATACATCTTTTTGATGTCTCCTAAGGCTGCAAACACACCTTGCCTAAATCGTAGTAGGACAGCCCTGATGGGATTAAGCACATCAGGTCCTTTTAGAAGGATATCATTCATACTAAGTCCTTTGAATTTTTGGCTACTGTTCCACACCAACCGAACAGGAGTTGTCACTGAGTGAGGATTTGGGGCAACCAGGTGACTCACATACCACACAGGGCCTTCCCAACTTTCTTTCATCTCCTCAGTGAGCTTGATAGCTGCACCCTGGTCCACCATTTCGTGAATTTGATCAGTATATGCTTTCTTCCATTCAGGTTCTTTCTCTAGTTGCTTTTCTGTTCTTAAGAATGTGGCTTGGACAGCATTTCTATTATTAGGGAGTGTGCCAGGATCCTCTGACCATGGATACTTTGCATCCCAATGTGGTGAATTGACATGAGCATCCTCCTTGACATAAGTAAGTCCTTCTCTTATTATTTCCAGCTCCTTCTCCTCTGCAAGGGTCATTTCCTTCCCACCAGGCTGACAGTTGCCACAACGGCACCCTCCACATTTAGGCTCACAGGATGCGCCAATGCTCTCCCATCTCCACCATTCGAGGAAGTCACAGGTTGTGGTAACTGTAGTTGTATATAGCGGGACTTTTTCTGGGCTTGGGTGAACTGGAAACTCCTTGTATTTCACCGCAGCAGTCCGCATTGACCGAGCGAAGTGAGTTTTTGACATGTGTGCTGCCATTTCAACATTCTCAAACAAACTAGGATGAGCACCACCTACAGTTTTTCCCAGAGGGCCTTCCCACAAGACAAGGTCTCCAACCACTCTGACCCTTTGAGGGGCAAGTCTTCCCTCACGGTGACTGATCAGTAACTCAACTTCTTTAGGCCTTTTCAGTTCTTCAAGTTCCACTTCTGGGAAGAAGGTTTGAAGTTTTCTTGGTTCAATTTCTTTATGGACTTTGGCAATTTCATCCAGCCCATAACAAATCAGTTCATGTGCTCTCACCTTCCCTGTAGGTGTTTGAATGCGGACTCTGAGGAGGTATCTCTTTGTGTTCACTCTCATGGACATTCCACCCACACCATATAACACTAGAGTCATTTCCTCACTGCGTAGTCCTAGACGGTCAGCAGCCTTATGTGTGATGTAATTTGTGTCAGATGCCAGGTCTATAAGTGTTCCAATCTTCTGACCTGCATTAGCTGTTACCTCCATTAACATCAGAATGACTGGCAGCTCAGACAGTCCATGCTTTTCAAGTAGTTTAGATGGAGCTTTGATTGAGTTTCCTGCTCGGGTATTTCCATTTGTGAATGCCTTCCTGCACCTCTCTGCCATTTCTGGAGACAATTCAGACAAGAAATTTTCTTGGTCAGCTGTCAGTTTGGTCTTACTTGGACTGCTTTTCCGTAAGACCTCATCATCCACTTTGGTGTTTTTGGGGCAGAGGAAGTAGTGGTGGTCAGCTGAGCCTCCCTTTTTGCACTCTTTATTCCTGCAGAGGTATGCATCTTTACAACTTCCTCCATCAGAATGCCAGCAAAGACATTTCATGCATGACCTTAATTTCTTTAAAGTGGCTTTCTTCTCTGGAACAGTCAGAGCCTTAAACTTTCTACAGAAGAGAAGTTTATTATAATGTCTCTCTTCCCCACACACACCACATACATTTTCATGCTCACTTTTTGTGGTTTTGGTGGTGGCAAACTTCTTCTCTGGTCTCTTGACTGGGTAATGATCTGGCTTATCAGCGATGTTCAGTTGCTCCAGCCTTTCCAGTATGCATTCCTGCTTTTGTAGGAAGTTTAGAAGCATGTCAAAATGGTTGTCCGTCGTTACGTTGTTACTAGGATCCATCATGAACATGAGCCAGTCCCTCTTCACAAAGTCTGGAAGTTTGCTTTCTATTGTCTTTATCATTAGTGGGTTCTTAAGTGCACCGGTGTCTCCCAGGTCAGTGAGATCCGTCAGTGCCTTTTCCACCACCTGGATCAAGTCAATTACTTTTCTTGGTTGGTTTCCTTTCACAGGTGGTAATTTCTCCAAATCTTCTAAGATTTCTATTGCTATTAGAGATTTATTCCCATACCTGTTTGAGAGTACTCTGAATATGTCGTCAGCAGAGTTGTACGTTGACAGTCTTAGCTCTTTTGCTAGTTTTCCATCAATACTGTCCAGAAGTTGTATTTTCTTCACCTCCATCGATCCAGTTGGCTCCCCTTGCTTTTGCAAGCTTTCCCACTCCTTCTTCCATCTATAATATTCTCGTTTATCACCAGTGAAAATGGGAAGAGATGTGGGTTTTAATCTTACAATTGGGTTTGCACCAACGGGTGTCAGCAATGGTGCTCCACTCCTCCCACTAGTGGCTTCTGTGACCCGACATGTGACAAATTCTGCCCTTCTCAGTTCAAGTTTATTTTTCATTGATTTTAAGTTTTTTACTCTTGTATCAAAAGTTCTTCTCTCTTCTACAGGGATCCATCGCTCCCAGACTAGCATGGTTTCAATAGCTTGCTTTACCCTTTTTTCCAAAAGGTTCATGTGGACCTCAAAGCCTTCAACATTTATGTTCAAGACAGGCAAGTCGGTTGCTATTTGTCCACTTTCTTCAGCCTCCAGGACAGCTGTTATCACTTCCTGCTGGCCATATCTGGACCACAAATTATCTTGAACAGTCTCTCTTATGAGTTTAAATTTTTCTTCAGCCTCTCTTGCTGTTTTATCAATCTCCTCTTGCTGTTCAATATATGGTTCCTCATATTTTGTTGTGTCTGCCAGTGATAATAGTCCTGACATATAATTGTCATTTCTTTCTAATAGTTCTTTGAGACATTCAGAAAGTTTCTTAAATTCCTCCATTAGTTCTCCATGAACCATTATATTTGCATCTCTCATGACAATGTTGGCTTGACGAGTGAAAAGGCTCTTGGCAATAGTCCGCTCCTTCTTGAGCTGTTTGACTTCTTCTGCCATTCTGTCCTTGCGTCCACAGCACCTGGATTTGCAAAGCCGTTTATCTTTACTCCTTGCTGTTCGCTCGGTTTTCAACTCGCTCGGTTTTCAACTGTCAAGTCTTTTCTCCAACCAGTGCTGATCTGACTTGAAAGATCCAGGAAGAAGGTAGACGTAGGCTCAACTCACTTCATCAACTTTATTAATTTCTCTCACAGATGGTTCTACAGCAGTAGCAGCAGAATCAGTAGAATGAATAGAATGAATAGGTTGAAAACCTTAGAAAAAATGCAGAGTAACAGTTTAGTTTTTAATGTTTTCAATTACTTAAACCATAAATCCATACATGTTTTAACTTGTGTAAATATTCTGACAAACTAGGAAGTAACTATTTAACCATTTATTATATTTGTTAATTCTGAATAAAGTACACAATGACAACCATTGGGTGCTCCATCTGTACATCAATGAGTATACAGTATATGTATTGATAATTCTTCTAAATTTTCTAATAAATGTTACTGTAATACTTTATTTTCATTTCTTATCTTAATTGCATCTTACCTAATTACATCAAATAAATAATTACAAAAAAGTTAATTTTGGCCAACAAAAAATGACCTTAAATGCATAAGGAACAAAGAAATAAAAGTAATATTTGACTTGCATGATTCATTTCTAAGATTAAAAATAATTACTTTAATCAAATTCACAATATAGAAAGACTAAATCTTGACTAAATGTATGATGTAAATTAAAGAGTCTCAAAATAGCATTTGGTCAACTCAACTCAAACCTCAGAGACTTACAATGGAACTGAACAAACACAGAGGGCCTTCTAAAATCACAGAGGGCCTAAAAATCACCTCAAACTACTGTGTTGTTTACCATAAGTTTGCTTCTAGACTCAAAAACTGTTTGACAGGTTTATTGAAGCTGCTACTCACCGGTGCGTGTCTACCTTCCTTCATGCACTGATTGTCACAAAGAACCACACACCTGCATTAAGAAACTAATCAGCGTTCACCGGGGGTGTGGTCGTAAGATGGAGTAAGTCGCACTTGCCAGTGCTCCGGTTAAAACTTATTTTTTAGCACCAGCAAGCCCTTTTTTACCTTTTTTTGCCTATTATCACGTACATAACTTCCTTCAAACATCTCTTTTAAAGATTTTAAATTAAAAAATGTCTCAAAAGTCGACAAGATCGAAGAAGGACGCTGAGAAGGATGACGCTGGCCTAATAACCCTCGAGGCAATTACCTCGCTGCTTGAGGAGCACCGCGCGGCGCTGTCAGCTGAGTTTAAACAAACTTTCCACCAGCTGGATCTCAAACTGGACCAGACTCGGCTCGCGGTGGAGGAACACGGCCAGCGTGTGTCATCACTGGAACTTGTCACTAACGACCTGAGCCAGCGCATGTCGGAGGTGGAAAACACCTGCTCAACTCTGCAGGAGGAAAACACCAGACTAAAATCTAAATTAGCGGATTTAGAAAGTCGAAGCAGACGGCAAAATATTCGTGTTCTGGGTTTACCGGAGTCTATTGAGAGCGGACGTCCCACAGACTTCTTCTCCAACCTGCTGTGCGACATCTACGGGCGTGACACGCTTCCTTCTCCACCCGAACTGGACCGGGCCCATCGAACCCTCGCCCCGAAACCCGCCTCGGACCAGCGGCCGCGCCCGGTTATCCTGCGAGTGCACCGGGTCCAGGTGAAGGAGCTCCTCATCAGGGAGGCTCGACGCAGAGGCAGGCTTGAATACCGGGGAAAACCGGTGCGGATCGTGGAGGACTACTCCCCAGAAGTCCTTAACCAGCGAGTGGAATATAAGGACGTGATGGCTGCGCTGTACTCTCTGGGCTTAAAACCTGCTTTGCTTTTTCCTGCTCGACTCCGCGTGACTTTACCTGCTGGACACAGAAAGTGGCTGGGCTCGGTCGAGGAGGCGCAGAAGTTCATTGACACCTTTCAGGCTTCACAGCGCAAGTAACATTTAACTTTTTCTTTCCACTGATGAGCAACGCGCTGTTCCCGCACTGGCTTTGATTATTACACTAAACTTTTCTTTACATGAGGTGAGGAACAGATGAGCAGGACTCTGCTCATACTCTCATTATCTGAGACTTTTTAGTTTTTACTGCGGCTTTTTTGGTTTTTGTATTTAAGCACATAAATAATTGA
>JBBPBX010095826.1:0-13134 GCA_038048925.1 Garcialebias charrua | reverse complement strand
TAGCCTCCACAGCTAAACCGGAAACTGCCGGAAACTGTCGGAAACTGCGTAAATCGGCTTCAAAATAAAAAAATTCAATATATATATATATATTTTTTTTTTATGGGATGTGTGTCGTAACCGCGAAACGTCGTAACTCGAGGACTACCTGTACTTTATTAATGTTGTTTAATTCCACAAGTGGGCAGTCGCAACTAATTTCATCAGTTCATCACATTACTGAGCTGCAGCTCCGCGTTTTTATTTTTTTCACATTGACTATCTTTTCAACCCTTTTACTACTTCGGTCGGAGGTACAGATGTGCATCAGAGGTAGGCTTTCTCCGGCACCCCTTGCCACCTAGACCGAGGTGACCAGAACACATCTCGGTCCCAGATTGAGGTGTCTTAGCCTACAGTTTCATTGTCGTTTGTTTTAAATATATTATTCAAAATTTAATGCAAGCGTTTTTGTAATATACAGTTAATTTGGCATAAATGTGAAATTCTTACAGGAAGTACTTCGCCTAGCTGCTACACATAGATGCTGCCACTATTAGTGCTTAAAATTAAACATAGTGGCGATGGGGTGTAAAGGTTTAATAAATTTGCACAAACTGCTATGTTGTTTTTCAGATGCCAGCAATCTATTCTTGGCCCTGCTGGGGATATCTGTTAGCTACAAACTGAAGGTTGTTTAAAGTCATCAACAGCAGGTAAGATATTGCCTGGTCATAACTTCTCCACAAAAGCCACTTTATTGATCGATTCACTTTATTGTATTGATCAACAGAGGACACCATCTCCTCTGTGGTCCACACTGCTCTCAGCCATCTGGAGCAGAAGGACTCATACGTCCATATGCTCCTTGTGGACTTCACGTCTGCCTTCAACACCATGATTCCCCCAAACCCTGATGGACAAACGACTCACACTAGGACTAAGCCCCTCCATTTGCAACTGGGTCCTGGACTTCTAAGACCGCAGTCAGTGAGGATCCACAACTTCTCTTCCTCCACCATAACCCTCAGCACTGGCTCCCATCAGGGCTGTGTGTTGAGCCCCCTTCTGTTCACTCTGCTCACATACGGCTGTGCAGCTACTCATCCAGGCTGTCATATTGTAAATGTTGCAAATGATACAGCGGTGGTGGAATGTATCACAAACACTGATGAGTCCAGCTACAGGCAGGAGGTGGAACACCTGGTGAGCTTGTGCAAAGAGAATAACCTTCACATCAATGTGAAGAAGACGAAAGAGATGGGCGTGGACTTCAGAAGGAACAAACTCCCCTACACCCACCTGAACATAAGAGGATCTGCAGTGGAAGTGGTCTCCAGCTACAAGTACTTGGGTGTACACATGAATGACAACCTCAGCTGGAGCAACAACACCACCAGCCTGATCAATAAAGTACCGTACTCATCTACTCACACAGACTCATGTTCGTGCTGCTGTTGTTCGGCGTATCGATTTTGTACTATACTGTAAGTGTTTAGCGTATTACTTCATTTATACCTTAGCTCCTTAATACTGTTTCTATTACAATTTATATTTTTGTTATTGTTGGGTGTAACTGGGACCTTGTGTACACAAGTTTGTTCCACCTCATGTATCACACGTGATTCAAATGAGAATAAAACCAACTTGAACTTTACAAGCTCCGAGCTATCATTTTAAGAGCTGCTAGGAAAGAATAGACTTTCCTGAAGCATGGGATTTGTAAAAGATTCTTACCATTTGGTCAAAACGAATCTAACATGCTTCCCTCCTCAGAGGGGGCTGGAAGGCGCTATATAAATAAGCTCCATTTACCATTTACCATTTCATTTACGATAATTTGTAATTTTATTCACATTATAAATATATATAGAAATAATGACCTCACCTCATCACTTGTGCAAACGTTCTCTAGCAATGAGAAACACTATTTAGTAAGACGAACCTATTACCAATTTGCAGAAGTAGTTTCAGAGATTTTGGCTGTTTGAACATTAATGAAAAAACAACATGTCTCCTGTGCTCGATTTTCTTTGTTTTGCATCTCAATGTCTTTCCTTTATCGCATCGTCTTTTTCTCCTCAGTTTCTTGCTCTTTTGCCTGGCTCGGCCCCACACCCCACCTCTCATCCTTTTTTTTTTATCTCCCTCTTTTATGCCTCTTCTTATCTAGGCTAATGCAGCAGCAGCAGCTATGCTAATTTTAACACCAAATCCTCAGCCAAAGCTCTTCACAAGCCTGATCTTCTGCTGCTGCGCTCCTCTACATTCTCAGCCTCGGTTCAAGTCCCCTGTCTTTATGTCGCTTCACATAAATGTAAAAACACTGTAGGAGTGCGTAAATAAAAATGGACGCAGGGGACAAAATTCAAATCATGGACAAAGTGAGGCTGCCAGGGAGATTTTTAACCTTCAGTTCGACTGGACTTTTCACCGGAGTGACAAAAACCCTTAGATCTTATAAAAATAGCATTGAAGCATGTGACTGGACTGTGGGAGCAGAGGGGCCGACAGGGAATTGCAGGCAGGAAGGAAAGAAACGGATAAAACGGCAGATGTATGTGAACAGAGTACAGAACAATGGGGGAAAGACTCATTTTAGACAAAACGAGTATTAAAAAAAAAAAATCAGAAATGTTTTAAGTTTTTGAAGATGATTAAGTTTACAATTAAATTTAATAACTTAAATAGAAACCCATTAATTAATTTAAAAATGTGTCGTTTTTATTTTTTAGTTAGGTTTTGAAATTATGTTAATTATCAATTCTGTTGTTGTTAGTTGGATGATTGTTAAAAGGATCTCCGACTACTAAATAACGCCTTAATATGTTTTATGTAATGATTTATTTCTGTATTCTACTGAATACAGGTAGTCCTCGACTTACGACGGCCTCGAGTTATGACGTCTCGCGGTTACGACGCACCTCCCATTAAAACATTTTCAAAACAAATACATATATGTTATTTTGAATTTTTTATTTTGAAAAGGAGAGTTACGCAGTTTCCGGCATTTACTGTGCGGTGGGGAAAAAGGTAAAACAAGCAGCATAATGGTAAATGGTAAATGGAGCTTATTTATATAGCGCTTTCCAGCCCCCTGTGAGGAGCCCCAAAGCGCTTTACAATACCAGCCATCCACCCATTCATACACACATTCATACACCGGTAGTGGTAGCCTGCCTTGCAAGGCGCCATCCAGACCTACCGGGAGCAACTTGGGGTTAAGTAAATAAGTTTATTGGTTTTTACTGATAGATAATTAGTTATTAGCGGTACTGCATTTTAAATAAAAATAGCACAAATCCGCTTATGAATTATAAAAGTTAGTCAATCCACAAAAACGCTGACAAAAAGTTTAGGTCCACTGTAAGCGGATTAGCGCTTTAGCGCTCCCTAGCGGTCTGGCGCCCACCTTTGCCGGCATGTATATACAGTCCTCGACTTACGACGGTTTTGAGTTACGACGTTTCGTTGTTACAACACGCATCTCCATAAAAAAAAAAATATATATATATATATTATTATTATTTTGAAAATTTTATTTTGAAAAGCCGAGTTATGCAGTTTCCGGTTAGCTACGGAGGCTACAGCTGCTCTGTACCCTCTAAAAAAGCTAAAGCCTCCAGTAGACCTCAGCGTCCAGCCTTTACGCCACTCTACGCGCGCATTCTGTGCGCACGCGTTCGCTGGCACAGCTCTGCTTTCTTTCTCACATTAAATGCTCGCGTTTTCGCTCCAAATCCTTGTTGTAATGTGAGCAGCTGCGCACAGAGGGGACAAACTGAGGTCGCTGATTGGTCACTTGCTGACACGCCTACTGAAATGATTGACAGCTCAGTGAGAGAACTCAGAGAACTCATCATGAGCAGCCCGCTGCAGCCCGCTGCGGTGTTCTGCTGCGGTGTTTCTACTTTATATGTTATAAAAAGTTCTAAGAAATAAAAATAAAAACAGGGAGCGCTTTTCCTGCAGCCCACAGCCCACCAGGAAATATTTAAAACCTCGCGCAGCCAGGTAGGACCTGAATTCATTCATTTCAGTCATCGAGTGAACGGAGGAAGAAGCGATTACTTGACTTTTGGCAAAAAAACAAAAGAAAAGGCCCGATCAGCGATAAAGAAGAGGAATTTAATTCATTTGTGTAACATACAAAACAGTCCGGCGCCGGGGAAGTTTATGGTCAGACACCGCGCAAGCGTACGAGAGCTTTGCGCGTTCGTGCCCTGAGGGGCTACGCGGGGCTACGCTTTTGCCTCAGCGTACGTACGTCGTACAGAGGCGTATAGGCAGTACGCGCAGGTATACTGGGGGCTTAAGTCTGGTCCTCTGGACATTCAAAAAACAAAACAAAACTTTTTGGACCAAGCTGGACAGGCAGCAGCTGTGGAAAAGTAGCTGTTTTATGGATGGCGGTTTTACGGCGTAAACAAATGCAGAATCTAGAGGAGGGAGGGAGGAACTGAGGAAAATGCTTCACCAGCATTCCAGAGTAGGAAATTAGCTCTTCTTTCCCTTCATTATGGCTCTGAAATGTATGTGTTTTTTGATAATTATGTAGGGTACTGTATTAGGATAGGCAAAGTGCTTGGTAAAATACAGTATATTGTAGTATAAGGTGTAGTTTGGATGTATGTTCCAACTTACGTGGAAATTTGGGTTACGATGGAGCATAGGAAAGGAACTCCGTCGTAAGTCGAGGACTACCTGTATACTAAACAGCATACAGTATTTTTATCTCGTTTTTTTTTTTTATAGTTGAAGTAATTGTTGATCAAATAAAGGCAAAAAAGGATATTAAAAAAGCATTCAACATGTTGAGATTAATCCTCACCCTTGCAGATGAGCCCCTCCTTGGTGATGGCCTGCTTGCATATATCGCAACTCTTTGCTTTCTTAAAGGGCTTCAGCTTGAAGGTGTGTGTGTGGACGCCCTCCAGCTCGTCAGGCTGAAAGAAGAAAAATAAATTAGAAAACAGACTGGAGCAACTGACTAACCTCATTGTCTTTTAAAATGTACAAACAAACCTCTAACTAATGTACATGCTTAAAGTCAATATTTTGCAATGCATTGTGGTCTAAATATATTCATGCATACTTCTGGTTTGTTGAAATACACTTAGTCTAAAGTTTGACAATGCACAGTTGAAACATTTACTGTTTAGACTCTAAACAGTCAATGTTTCAACTGTGCATTGTCATTTCAACATCTGGCAACAGCAATTGCATGTTCAGGATGTGCCGCTATCACAACATCCATCCACCAATCCATTATCATCCACTTGTTCCAAAGTCATGTTGCAGGGGGCAGGGGCAACAGCTTGAGCAGGGAGGCACAGACTTCTGTTTTCACAGCACCTCTTCCAGCTGTTCTGGGAGGATTCCAAGGTGTTCCCAGGCCAACCGAGAGACGTAGTTTCTCCAGCGTCAACTGGGTCTTCCCCAGGGTCTCCTCCCAGTCGGACATGCTTGAAGCACCTCCCTAGGGAGGCTCCCAGGGAGCATCCTTACCAGATGTCAAGACCACCTCAACTGGCTCTTCTTGATGTGGAGGAGCTGTGGTTCTACTCCGCGTATCTCCCAAATAACAGAACTTCTCTCTCTAAGGGAGAGTCCAGCTATCCTGCGGAGGAAAGTAACCACAAGTTCATTTTTTTGGACCCTACCCAGAGTTCATGGCCATATGCGAGGGTGTGAATGTAGACCAACCGGTAAACAGAGAGGTGCTAATCCAAAGCGTTCCCAGGTGCTTTGCCTTACAGCTCAGCTCCCTCTTCATTACAATGGACCAGTACAGAGTCCACAATACAGCAGACGCTGCATCGATCCGTCTGCCAATCTCATGCTCTATTCTTCCCTCACCTGTGAACAAAACCCAAAGATACTTGAACTCCTCCACTTGAGGCAGAACCTCATCCTTGACCTAAAGAGAACAATCCACCCTTTTCCAACTGAGGGCAATGGCCTCAGAATTGGAGGTGCTGATTCTCATCCTATCACAATTGGCTGTGAACCGCGCCAGTGAGAGCTGAAGATCACGGCACGATCATGCGAAGAGGACCACATCATCTGCAAATAACAGTGATGGAATCCTGAGTCCACCAAACCACATTCCTTCCGTCGCCTGACTGCACTGACAAATTCTGTCCATAAAAGTTATGTAAAGAATCTGTGACAACGGGCATCCCTGGCGGAGTCCAACTCCTACCCCAAAGTCGTCTGACTTACTACCGGCAATGCAAACCAAAGTCTTGCACTGCTTGTATAGGGATCAAACAGCCCGTAGCAACGGGCCCCAAATATCTTGCTCACGGATCACCCCCTACAGTGTACCCCAATGAACATGGTCAAATGCTTTCTCCAAGTCCACAAAACACATGGAGACTGGATGGGCAAAATCCCATGACCCCTCGAGGACCCTAGTGAGGGTAATGAGCTGATCCAGTGTTCCACGGCCAGGACAGAATCCGCATTGTTCCTCCTGGAACTGAGGTTTGATCATCAATCAGACTCACTTCTCCAGTACCCCTGAATAGACCTTACCAGGAAGGCTAAGGAGAATGATGTCCCTATAATTGGAGAACCCCTCCAGTCCCCCTTTTTGAAAAGGGGAACCAGCACCACAGTCTGCCAATCCAGTGGCGCTGCCCCCGATGTCCACACAATGTTGCAAAGTCGTGTCAGCTTAAAAATATTGACACATGTGGTTTGCAGTAGCTTAGAAGTCTTTACACAGGAAGATCCCCATCCTTACAATGCACATTAAAAATTGATGCTCAAGAGATACTCACTGTGAAAAACCCTCCCTGGGTTTCAGCATGCAATGTATTAAAGATAAAACTGTGTAAGTAACTACACAACTGGGTCATCTTCTTCAACAAATGAGTGAAAAGCTAGCAAAATGTAATGTTATATGAGCACATAGGATTAAAGGGATCTCCGACTACTTGCACATATTGGTCGATATTTTTCTATTCTACTGAATGTTTTTGTTTGTGATATGAGAAAACTCCCAATTATTTAATACATTATATATGTTTATTAAAATGTTCACTTAAGGATGTCACCATTATTTTACCGGAGCAATGCATTCTGGGGTGATAACATATATTGGTTGTAGTGGAGACTAAAACACATGGAGCAAAGGCTAAAAATGTATAATATGTGATAATAAATATTGGCTAAAGCCAAATAAATTACTTCTGAAGAAAATGTCATATATTAATTCTGGATCGAATGCTATTATCGCTATAGGTAATATTAGCTGCGGAGCTAATGCCATATAAATTAGCTACAGAGCTAATGCTATTAGCTCTGGAGTTAACATCACATATATTAGCTCTGCAGTTATCATCACCTATGTTAGCTCTGGAGCTAATGTCACACATATCAGCTCTGGATCAAATGATATTAGCTCTATAGGTAAAACAATGTTTATTAGCTGTGGAGCAAAAGCCATAGGCTATAAATTAGATCTGGAGCTAGCGCTATTAGCTGTAGGGCTAAAGTCACCTATATTAACTCTGAAGCTAACATCAGATTGGCTGTGGAACTATCATATATATTAGCTCTGGAGTTAACGTGAAAGCCGAGTCATTTCTCTCTTTTACTCTCTATCAACATGATCTGGTTAAATTTACAGGGGCAAACATCAGATAATATCTAAAATTAACATTTTAGCTAAATGGAGTTTGCAGCAGAGCCCCCTATGTAGGCTATGGTTGTGACAAGGTTATGGAACCATCCCATCCCAGACGTGGTAACATCCTGATAGAGTCGAAACAAGTTGTGCCTGTTTGTTGTGAATGTGGAAAATTGCAGGGAAATATATATTTGGCGAGGACTTATGGTGCATTATATTTGTGCGCAAAAACAGAAAAATTTAATCTATGGAAATAACTCCTAAAGTTTGAATTTTGACTCGGTGTCAGATTCCTGCTTGGTGTCTACCTTTAAGTCCAATACGTCTACATGAAAAGTTACAATACCTGTTGTGAAGAACATTTCATTTTTCAGTTTGTATTTTGAGTCTCACACAGAACTGTCCAACTACTTTTAGTGAACGTTTTTTGATGATGACTTTATGACAGGGCAGGGGTGTAAAAGTCAAATACACAGAGGGCCAAAAAAAACAAATTTGCTAAAAGCTAAGGGTCGGACTGGTTCAATGTTTATTATATGGGGGTGATATAATAATTTTTTTCTGCTTTCTGCACTCTTTTCATTCAATGTTTTCTTTTTGATGAATTTGTTTTATTTAGTCTCTTTTAAATGAATGAATAAATAAATTAAATAAAAATATTAAATAGCTTTACATCTGCTAAGTTCTTGGCATAAACCAACACAGACATGTTCCTGGTTTTAGTATTTTACATTGGTTCATAACGTAGCTGTTTATGTTTCGTTTTTTATATTTTTTTATACAGTTTTCTTGTGGTTTTTAATTAATATGTTTTTTTATGATTGTTTACTGTTGGCTGCAAGTATCAAGCTGTGAAATCCTTCATTTTCTACAGCTGATAGCTGTTGGTCATTAATTATGATGAAGTTTAGCAACTTCTCGGTGAACATTTGAGCTCCGTGGCTTCAGCGGTGTGTTTTTCTTGTTCAATCCGGGGCGGGCGCTCTGATTTCGGTCAGCCGCTCTCAGCCTGTCCCTCCTACGAGACGGTCAGACAGCGGGTCGGACTGGACGCAGCTGGCCGCGGTCGGTCTCCCTGTTTCGGTTCAGCGAGAGTGGCGTCCCGCTGAAGCCCCAGAGCTCGAATGTCCAACGTAAAACTAACTTGACCGTGGTTTAATGTGGCGCTATGGCTCTGCAGACATTGCACGTTGCTGTCTTGTGGTGTTTAGTGTAAAATACTTCCACACAGCGGACATGTTACGATGAAAAGTTGGCTAGCTGTTAGCTAAAGTGCTACTCACTCAGTCCGCATGCTGTAGCTGGCTGCAAACTATGGAATGGATTTCCTGAATGTGACGTGAGGCGGGTCTTATTACTCTGGGTTCATGAGACATGACTCCGGATCGGATCGGCCCCATCCCTACTACCGTTGCATTGTGGGGAATGTAGTGTTGGTGCGTGCAAAACACCAGCGGGCGGCTGTGGCCTGCGGGCCGGTTCTAATAGTAATTAAATATCATCCAGGGGGCCATAAATAATTAATTTGCGGGCCGGATCTGGCCCGTGGGCCTTGACTTTGACATATGTGCCTTATGATAACAGGCTCACCTTCTCCACCACTCCCCCAATAGTAGCACCATTATGTCACAAAATGAGTCAAGAAGGCTGATTTAACCAGTAAAGCTACAGTTTAATGATGTATTTTAAATTGTTTTTGACGTACTTAATTTAGCGAACCAGCAGCTACATCTCCATCATTCACTAACTAACGCTCCAACAACTTCAAAGTGTTTCAGGTATGACAAAGCTGGGTGATGAACGCTACAATAAGTTGCGCAATCCTTTGCTGCATCGTCCTCAAGCTCGTTTTCTCAAGCCGTCTGCCTCTCTCCCTCCTTCCTCTGTGTACCGCAGCCAATTTAGCTCAAAGCTTTTCTGAAAGTGGATTTCTCAGCGTTTTCGCTCACTTATCTCCCTAAATCTTAATGGCTTTTGTCACACTGTGACACGCTCACTGGAAACTCCTGAGAGGAATCATGGCTGACCTTGGCTGCACAGAGCCAGACACAAGCATATTAGAGCAGGTAGCTTCAAAGAAAACAATATGCTACAAGCATGCAGATAACTCGCTGCCATCTGCAATGAGTAATACTTTTTTCCGTCTTTACAGCAGATGATCACTGCTTAGGTTGAGGCACAGAGAGGCTGCGTACATTTCATCACACATTTTAATTTAAAGATACCAGAGACCCTTTTTTAGTTTTTAACAAAGAACTGTTCAAACATGCAAATTAATAAGGAAGGTCACAGGCAGAAAATGAATAGAGACCTAAACACTGATCAAGTTTGAACTTTTTTTGTTGTTGTTGCTTTTTTGCACTTTTTGATAGTTACAAATGTTTTTCATTAATACCCTCATTTCACCCTTTCACATTTGTCTTGTGCTTGTACGGTGTACTGATATAATGGTTGTGGGAATATACAGAGGGGGGCCCGGTGGGGCTTTAGCCACCACAACATTTTTTTTTTAATTGGTTCCTTTATTACTAAAATTGAAAACCTAAAATTCTGCTCTGGCTTTTTGTTTTGATGTGCCACCCCGAAGATTAACATTAGCCACCATCTGGCCACCCCTTTGAAATTTACTGGAGGTACCCTGGGGAAAAAAACTTCCTTTGTCAAACGTAGCAAGCCAGGTTGCCTCAAATGTATCAGCTGTGTCAAAAATACAGTGGCAACATTGAAACGTCACATTTATCTCACACGTACGCCACAATAAGAAAAGTTTCAAAGCAGACCCAACAAAAATGTTGTGCAATGTCCAGATATGCCAACAGTCAGAGTATCAAAGTTCATGCTAATAATCCAGGTAAAAAATACAACCAAGTTCAATCCGGTCATTCGGACGGTTTCTCTTTTTGCTTAGATGTTTCGTCCTTCATCCAAAGGACTTCATCAGTCCGAGGAGCCACAAACAAACAGTCCCACAAGCAGCACACTCACATAGCGGACCAAACAGTTTGCTGGTGATAAGATGGTTACTGGGACCCGCCCTCTCCCCTGTTGACTCCTCTGAGGCAGCCATAGCCAAAGTGGTTCAAAACATCAAAGTTCATGCTCAATAATCCAGGTTTTAAAAAAAAAGCAACGAAGTTCAGTCCAGTCATCTGGACGGTTTATTCTTTGTTGAGATATTTCGTCCTTCATCCAAAGGACTTCATCAAGGAGTGCTGCTTGTGGGACTGAGTTTATCTGTGGCTCCTCTGACTGAAGAAGTCCTTTGGATGAAGGACGAACCGTCTCAACCAAAAAGGACACTGTCCAGAAGACCTGACTGAACTTTGTTGGGTCTGTCAAAATGTTCACGTAATGAAGATAAATTAGTCTGAAATGTAGTCACACTAGCATACAACAACAACTTTGTGTATATAATAAGACCCACAAGAGTACTACAAGTTTCACAATGCATACAGTTTTTCCAATATACACACTTCAAATTGCACAAGTGGGAATAATTTTCTATCTATGCATTTGTAAAACATGACGGATCTTACTGTATGCTTGTGTAATTTCTTTTGAGGCTAATTTATCTTTAAATATTTGTGTAATTCTTTGCATATTTTTTCAAGCTTATTTTTTCAAGTGATCTGCCTCCTCTCCCCTCCCTTTTCTTGTGTGCACTATCTTTTGTTACACTCTGCTAGGAACACATGTGACACACTTGTGGTGCTTCTATGTGTAATAATGTCTCGTCTTTTGTTTTTCAGAACTGTGTATCAGCAGTATTCCTTTGGGAATCATAAATTCAACATTTTACACGATGCTAGGTGGTTCCTGGTGTTCAGCTGTCAGAATACATCTACATAGCATTAAATACTTGTTGCATATGGTGCACTGTCACATGATACTGTATGTACCAATGTAAAAAGAAACAATTTTTATTATCGCTATTCATTCCACAAGCATGGAAGTGGAAGAAACTAATTTGCAATTGCTGTTATGGATTTGATTTGGACTTTTTTTTTTAAGACGAATTGCCAGACTAATAAGTTGAAGTTGAAGAACAAACACCAGCAAGAAGACGAAGAGCCAGATGTTGGTGGGTACGACCATGGCTGGATGCTGACCGAAGACTCAAATATATCCATTACCGCAGGCTCATAGAGGATTTATTTATTTTAAAAAGATGCTAGTTAATGCCGAAGATACACTGCAGTAACATTGTTTATCCAAACAAAATGCCACAACAAACATGGAAAATAGTTACACCATGCTAACTTAGCATGTACCAAGCTTACGTCATAGTATGTTGTCAATTCCCCACCCTTCAACCTAATACATAGGCAGTGCATTAAATGGAAATGATTTCTGAGCATTACATGTACAGCATGTTACAAGAGCTAACTTTTTACAGTAATTCTTCATGGTTGGACCTCTTCTTTTGGGTTTTCACTGTTCAGGGGCTGCCACAGAGTCATCCTCCTTATGTCACTCTGTCCTCACTCCAACTACCTCCAATGTCTTTTCTAACTGCATCCATATATCTACTCTTTGGCCTTCCTCTTTGTCTTTTTCCTGGCAGCCGCAATTCTAACATCCTTCTACCAATATACCCACTGCCCCTCCTCTGGACATGTCCAAACCATTTCAGTCTGGCCTCCCTAACTTTATCTCCCAGTTGTTCAACCTGTGCTGTACTTCTGATGATCTCATTCCTAATCTTATCCATCCTTGTCACTCCCAAAAAGAACCTCAGCATCTTCATTTCTACCACTTCCAGTTCTTTCTCCTGTCTTTTTGCCAATGTCACTGTCTCCAGACCATACAACATAGCTGGTCTCACCACTGTCTTGCAAACTTTTCCTTTGACCTTTGCTGACACCTTCTTTGTCACAAATCACTCCTGAAACTTTTCTCCATCCACTCCATCCTGCCTGGACTCTCTTTTTCACCTCTTTACCACATTCCCCATTTTCTTGGACAGTGGACCCCAAGTACTTGAAGTCCTGCACCTTTGTGACCTCTGCTCCTTGTAGCCTCACTGTTCCACCGGCCTCCCTCTCATTCACACACATGCACTCTGTCTTACCACGGCTGACTTTCATTCCTCTTCTTTCAAGTACATACCTTCACTTCTCCAAGTTTTCTTCCACCTGTTCCCTGTCCTCACCAGAGATCACAATATAATCTGCAAACATCATAGTCCATGGGGGTTCCTGCCTGACCTGAGTCATCTGTTAGTTGGTCCATCACCAGAGCAAACAAGAAGGGGCTCAGAGCCGATCCTTGATGCAATCCCACCTCCACCTTGAAGCTATCTGTCACTCCTACAGCACATCTCACCACTGTCCTGCTGTCTTCATACATGTCCTGTACCAGTCTAACATACTTTTCTGCCACTCCAGATTTCCTCATGCAATACCACACCTCCTCTCTTGGCACCCTGTCATATGCTTTTTCTAAATCCACAAACACACAATGGAGTTCTTTCTGACCCTCTCTGTACTTCTCTATCAACATCCTCAAACAAAGAT
>JBBPBX010095825.1:0-13134 GCA_038048925.1 Garcialebias charrua | reverse complement strand
AACAGTAACAGAGCAGCATTTTACACTGAAACACGTTACCCTCTAGTTGGCATCTCCTTCCACTTGAAGGAGAGCTGACACAAAATGTTGACCAGTTTCCTCTGGTGCTTTGACCAGAGGGTCTTGCAGTAAAATCATACAACACAGCATTCTTTTTGCAGATCAGAGAGCAGGTTTAACAGTTTTTGTTTTTTTGCTCAACTGCACTCTCTAAAGCTGACTAACGAATTTCGATGAAAAAAAAAAACTTTCAAGAGAACATAGCATTTTGCACATCTAAATACCGAGTATGGCAAGCTGGCCTTAGTTAGCTTGTGACAGGATTCGGTTCCGGTGGAGGACGCAGACCCAGAATGCAGGCGAAACAGGACTCAGAGACACAAATGTAAAATAATAATCACTTTAATAAACAAAACAAAAAGACTGAACGGTGCAGTCACTTACAAAACGAGGGAATGATAGATGGCTCCACCAGACATCAGGGAGGAATGGATTTGATTTGATTTTATGACCCGGCGAGGAACAGATGAAATGAGAGGGCTTTTATACACTGAGGGATAGTGAGTAAAACTCAGAGCACCTTGGCAGGCGGCAGGTGAAAGTGATTAGCTATGGACAACAGGTGAAAATGATTAGCGATGAGGCATGAACTGAGGAGTGAGCAAAAACAGAAAAAACATGACAGGCGCAGAGCCTGACAGGCGCAGATCATGACAGAACCCCCCCCTCAAGGGTGGCACCCGACACCCCCAAGAAGGACCCCCCAAAAGAACAAGGGCGGGTGGAGGGAGGCAACCGGCAGGACGGCGGGCCAACACCGGCCAGATCCGGGGGACGCCCAGGAGGACGCCCATCACCACCAGCCAGATCCGGGGGACGCCCAGGAGGACGCCCATCACCACCAGCCAGATCCGGGGGACGCCCAGGAGGACGCCCATCACCACCAGCCAGATCCGGGGGTTGACCTGGAGGCCGCCCATCGCCATCAGCTGGTTCAGGAGGTCGTCCATCGAGCGGCGATGCGTTAGGCGGGTGACCGGAGTAACGCCCAGCAACGGCCGGAACACCTTCGTCGGCCGGAACACCTTCGTCGGCCGGAACACCTTCGTCGGCCGGAACACCTTCGTCGGCCGGAACACCTTCGTCGGCCGGAACACCATCGTCGGCCGGAACACCATCGTCGGCCGGAACACCATCGTCGGCCGGAACACCATCGTCGGCCGGAACACCATCGTCGGCCGGAACACCATCGTCGGCCGGAAACAAGATCCCGACAGTAGGGACTTGGTCGGCCGGTCCCGAGTCGTCGTCTGCGTTGTCGGGACCCCCGTCATCGAGATCCTCGTCGTGGGGACCCTCGTGGACGTCGAACGGCGAGACGTCTTCAAGACCCTCGTCGTCAGGATCCTCGAGACCCCCGTCTTTGTGAGGACCCTCGGCTGAGACGTCGTCGTCTGGACCCTCGTCGGGCCCATCTGAGACGTCGTCGTCTGGACCCTCTTCGTCGGGCTCCTCCGAGACGTCGTCGTCTGGACCCTCGTCGTCAGGCTCCTCCGAGACGTCGTCGTCTGGACCCTCGTCGTCAGGCTCCTCCGAGACGTCGTCGTCTGGACCCTCGTCGTCGGGCTCCTCCGAGACGTCGTCGGGCGCCGTCGAGGCCGCAGGCGAGGAGACCACCGTCGAGTCTGCAGGCGAAGAGACGGCGTCTGGACCCTCGGCGTCTGGACCCTCTGAGAAGACGAGACCTGCAGCAGCCGAAGCGTCGAGGTCTGCAGCAGCCGAAGCGTCGAGGTCTGCAGCAGCCGAAGCGTCGAGGTCTGCAGCAACCGAAGCGTCGAGGTCTGCAGCAGCCGAAGCGTCGAGGTCTGCAGCAGCCAGTTCAGAGTCCTTTGCGGCTGGTTGCTGATCTCCAGCGGCAGAGAGGACCTCAGCACCCAGGATCACATCTGGACCAGTTTCTGTGGAGACAATGAGAAATACTGCATCCGATGGACCGGGTGCAAGACCCAGCCTTGGTGCAGGAACCAGTCTGGGTGCTGGGACCGGGACCAGTCTGGGTGCTGGGACCGGGACCAGTCTGGGTGCTGGGACCGGGACCAGTCTGGGTGCTGGGACCGGGACCAGTCTGGGTGCTGGGACCGGGACCAGTCTGGGTGCTGGGACAGGGACCAGTCTGGGTGCTGGGACAGGGACCAGTCTGGGTGCTGCTGGACCTGAGCTGGGAGGTGCATCAGGCTGAGAAGCTGCTACTGGGCTCAGATATTCAGCTGTGGGTGGATGGGTGGGAGCTGCAGCTGTCTGTGAGTTCTGACGTTCAGCAGCTGTGGGACGTTCAGCTGCTGTGGGACGGCTCAGAAGAGGACTTGATGAAGACGAGTTGTGATCAGCAGGAGGTGGACCAGGCTGAACGCGAGCGAGCAGTGAGCGTAACACACAGCTCTCCTCCCAAGCCTGCTCGAACAGTTGCCACGCCCCCAGCGAGTCGTCTTTGTTATCAGCTCCAGTATATGAGGAAATGATTCCTTCGGCGGCGATTAATCTCTCCCACAAAACACTGGAGCTGCAGACTTCCAGGCTCCCAGCAACAGGAGCGTATGGGCGAGCAACCTCCTCCTTCTGCCCCAGTCTCGCCTCAGTCCTGTCAGAACCGCTGTCAGTGCATGGGCTGACACATGCCCCCCCCCAAGAAAATTTCCCCGGCTTTTCTGACAGCCGGCGTGGAGAGTTTGACGGTGGGCGGGGCTGGAACCCGGAAATGTCCGCACGTTCTGTCCAGCGGTGACGTGGACTGTGAGCCGATACCGGGTCCATCCAAAACCCATTTGGGTCCTCGTCCTCCTCCTCGTCCGAGTCAGACCACATCGACCCGAGTGTTGGAACGGAGGGGGGAGACAGCCAAAAAGCTGCGCGGCCGCCTCCGTGCTTCCGCTCTTCCTCCTCGACCAGAAGCGGGGATGAGAGAACCTCCGTCTCCGAGCTGTGGTTCCCCCAGCCGTTCTCCGCACAAACCCCGTACATGTGGATCACGGTCAGCCCGTCCAGTCCTGGGGCCGCGTCCGTCAGACGCTGAGCCGGTTTGCTGTTTCGCCTGTGGGTCCTGCGATTACGTGATGGCCGGGTCATACTGACAGGATTCGGTTCCGGTGGAGGACGCAGACCCAGAATGCAGGCGAAACAGGACTCAGAGACACAAATGTAAAATAATAATCACTTTAATAAACAAAACAAAAAGACTGAACGGTGCAGTCACTTACAAAACGAGGGAATGATAGATGGCTCCACCAGACATCAGGGAGGAATGGATTTGATTTGATTTTATGACCCGGCGAGGAACAGATGAAATGAGAGGGCTTTTATACACTGAGGGATAGTGAGTAAAACTCAGAGCACCTTGGCAGGCGGCAGGTGAAAGTGATTAGCTATGGACAACAGGTGAAAATGATTAGCGATGAGGCATGAACTGAGGAGTGAGCAAAAACAGAAAAAACATGACAGGCGCAGAGCCTGACAGGCGCAGATCATGACAGCTTGTACTGTAGCTTCGCTGCTTAGCGCTCGAAGAAAAGACTTTAACACCACTTACGCACAGTTTTCAACTAAAAAAGTAAAGATTAAATCTGACAGCTTTGATGTTACGTCAGACATAGCATTACTGTGGTTAGCCGGTAGAAGACAGATCTCTATCTTAGGCTAAATGTGTATTGTTTCTATAGTGTACTGTCGTGTAGTCCTACTCTCCACCAGATTATCAAGCTCTTTGAGGTAGTCGATATCCGGCGTTTGTGTCACAGCTCTCTTGGATTAGCTTGTCTCGACCCCACATCTGTCTTTTGGATTACTGCTCTGCCTGATCCTTGCCTGTTACCTTATCGCCCATCTGACCATGGTATCAATGTGCTCTTCTGGATTAATTACTACATCTCACAGATTCTCCTCTTGGATTCATTGGACCTCTGACTCTCTGGTAAAGACCCTCTGCTCTCCACCTGACTCTCACCTCTAGACATTGGTCTGGACTACGTCTTGCTTCAACCAGCTCCTCTGTTGCCCACTAGTCTGCTCCGGTGACATCATCTTGTCTGACTCCTTCAGGAAGCGTTCACCAGTACTGCATAAAAAGGTTAGTGATGTCATTTTGTTCACCTGCCTGATCACAGAAACTGTCAATCCACTAACCTTACATATTTCTGCAGATTGGGCTCCATCCAGGACCTTGACGACCACAACCAGCAGCGTTTTCTAAATTAAACCTTTAAACCAGTCCTGTTGCCTGGCGTCTTGCTTGAATCCCTAAACCCAAACCATGTCATCTAATACAAAAAAGCAGCTTAATTACTTTAAAAATCTTAGTTGAGATTCCATGATGTGTGCTTAACTTTTATAACTGCATAACACTGACTGTGTGTGACAACAAAACAATCTACACAACCAACAAAGTCCATGCTCAATAATCCAGGTACTGTATACAATCCAACAATTTTCAGTCAGGTCATCTGGACAGTTTTTGTCCAGAAACTGTCCAGATGACCTGACTGAAAATTGTTGGAATCCACACAACTGTGATACTGCTATGCTTTTAGTATTTACCAAAAAAGTTTCTCACATGCTACTGTATTGCATCCCAAAACGCTCTTCATCTCCCTCACCATGGTCTATACTAGGGATGTCCCGATCCGATCACGTGATCGGAAACCGGGTCCCGATCACGTGATTTCAGACTCGACTTGACTCGGGCGTTACACACCGATCAGGGATCGGATATATATGTGTATATTTATTCTAAACACAAACGGGAATATTATATTAACTGTATGTTGAGTTACAGAGTCAAATTGTCTCGGAACAAAACATGCACAATAGTTTTGCAGCAGTGCCTGCCGTAAAGCAGTGCCTGCCGTAAAGCGGTGACTGTCGTAAAAAAGAAGCGGAACGCGGCATTAACTTGAAGTGGAGGCAGCGATGTCTGTCGTGTGGAGATATTTTAAAGTGGATGACAAATGGAAAGTTCGTATTTCAAGAGGAGGTAAGGAAAAGGCTGCATTTAACACAACAAACCTGATTAGGCACATCAGAAACAAACACCCGACACAATGCACAGAGTTTAACCAGACAACCCAGCCGAAGACGAGCCAGCTCACGCTGCAAGAGACTTTATAATTTATATTTATCTCATAAAGAAAAACATACACTTCCTTCTGTGAAGCCACAGGAGGAGAGTTAAGGAGTGCTGTTCAGAAAAGCATGTTACTAGCCTTTTTTTTATAAAACTGACACTTTAAGTTTATTTGTTTACATGCCTGCTCAGGTTCTGGTTCTGCTCAGGTTCTGGTTCTGCTCAGGTTCTGGCCAGGTTCTGGTCAGGTTGTGGTCATGTCCTGGTCAGGTTGTGGTCAGGTTGTGGTCAGGTTCTGGCCAGGTTCTGGTCAGGTTGTGGTCATGTCCTGGTCAGGTTGTGGTCAGGTTCTGGCCAGGTTCTGGTCAGGTTCTGGTCAGGTTCTGGCCAGGTTCTGGTCAGGTTCTGGTCAGGTTGTGGTCATGTCCTGGTCAGGTTGTGGTCAGGTTCTGGCCAGGTTGTGGTCATGTTCTGGTATTTTAAGTTGAGCTGCTTATTTTAAATTAGACATTTATACTGTTGCACTAAACTTCAATGTGAAGAATTTTATTTTAAATCTTATTACTTGATTGTTCAATCTACCTCACAGAAGTACTCTGTTAAATGTTAAGGTAAATAAAATAAAAATTAAGGGACATCTGGATCTGTTTCTTTTTTTCCCCTTCATTTTAAAAATGTATTTTAGAAGTATCGGATCGGGACTCGGTATCGGCCAATTCCTAAAATTAACACTAGAAGTCCCAGGATTTTCGACCTCCCCCCAGAAGTCCTGAAAGAGGGTCAAAAGACCCTTAGTCCAAACCAACCATTAATGTGGACCCATTAACTGCCTTTTGTTATAAATATGCGTGCACACAACTCAGACACCCCCACCACACCAGACTGCACAAACTGCATTCCAATGTTTCCACCAGGTAAGTAAGACTCTGCTTGCACTTCCCCCCTGAGTCAGAAGAGAGGCCCTGACCTGAATTCACACATAACAAACCCTGAAGTTATCTCACAGTTGAACATTTTGGGACATCCACTGAACGGAAAGCTTTGTCTGCTCCAGAACAGTTTTATGCATGAAATTGTCTCATTCTGCTGTGCTGACTATCCTGTAACTTTGATGTTCTGTCAAATAAATTATTTTGCTTACCAGTAGTCTCTCTCCTTGTCCTTGGCGCATGTATATACGGTGCGTGCCGGCACATGCAGGTGGCCCATTGCTGTGTTCTAAAACATGCTTGACCTATTGTTGTCTGTCACCTGACGGACAGACACAGGTCACATGACATGAAGTCAACTGACGGACCGACACTGGTCACTCGACATGAGGTCAACAGACGGACCGACACAGGTCACACGGCATGAGGTCAACTGACGTACCAGCATAGGTCACATGACCTGAGGTCAACTGACGGACAGACACAGGTCACATGACCTGAGGTCAACTGACTGACCGACACAGGTCACATGACCTGAGGTCAAGTGACGGACTGACACAGGTCACATGACCTGAGGTGAACTGACGGACCAACACAGGTCACATGACCTGAGGTCAAGTGACGGACCAACACAGGTCACATGACCTGAGGTCAAGTGACGGACCAGCACAGGTCACACAACATGAAGTCAAGTGACGGACCAACACAGGTCACATGACCTGAGGTCAACTGACAAAATGACACAGGTCACATGACCTGAGGTCAACTGACGGACCGACATAGGTCACACGACATGAAGTCAACTGATGGACCGACACTGGTCACTCGACATGAGGTCAACTGACGGACTGACACAGGTCACACGGCATGAGGTCAACTAACGTACCAACACAGGTCACATGACCTGAGGTCAACTGATGGACCGACACAGGTCACATGACCTGAGGTTAACTGACTGACCGACACAGGTCACATGACCTGAGGTCAAGTGACGGACTGACACATGTCACATGACCTGAGGTGAACTGACGGACCAACACAGGTCACATGACCTGAGGTCAAGTGACGGACCAACACAGGTCACATGACCTAAGGTCAAGTGACGGACCAGCACAGGTCACACAACATGAAGTCAACTGACGGACCAACACAGGTCACATGACATGAGGTCAACTGAGGGACCGACACAGGTCACATGACCTGAGGTCAACTGATGGACCGACACAGGTCACATGACCTGAGGTCAACTGACTGACCGACACAGGTCACATGGCATGAGGTCAACTGACTGACCGACACAGGTCACATGACCTGAGGTCAAGTGACGGACCAACACAGGTCACATGACCTAAGGTCAACTGACTGACCGACACAGGTCACATGACCTGAGGTCAAGTGACGGACAGACACAGGTCACACGGCATGAGGTCAACTGACGGACCGACACTGGTCACACGACATGAGGTGAACTGACGGACCAACACGGGTCACTTGACCTGAGGTCAACTGACGGACCAACACAGGTCACATGACCTAAGGTCAAGTGACGGACCAGCACAGGTCACACAACATGAAGTCAACTGACGGACCAACATAGGTCACATGACCTGAGGTCAAGTGACGGACCAACATATGTAGCCCACTGAAAGGGACCGGGGGATTTAGAAGCCAAGTTCACTTGCGCAAAAAAGCGCAGCCTTAGTCAAATTAGTGTGCCCCCTCCTGTGGTGCGCCAGTAATGGCCTTATTTACAAAACAAAAGCGCCTGTTAACAGCTCATTATAGGATGTTAGCTAAAATCCTTCGGGTCACTCGACCCGTCTCTGGGTTCCAAAGGTAGAAATGTTGAATGACCCTTCTCTGGGACTTCTAGTGTTAAAGGACTCTGACTCGGACTCGGGGCCAGAAAAACCTGATCGGGACATCCCTAGTCTATACACCCACATGGCACAACTCTCTCAAGACGGCTTACTGCCATGTAATTTATGGGCACTATGAAATGTGACATTGAGAGAATGGAAACTGTGTTTTTACCATAGTTTCAGATATGTGGCACTTACTCTAGTTATCCTTTTAAACAATAGGCATTGCTACTAACATGTAGCAAGAAAGGCTAAAGTCATACTCAGAAAATATCATCTTTATAAAGTTGACGTTTTTTACTTATTTAAGCAGTTTTCAGTTTATTAAATGTATACAGTGATCCAAATTACAACATTCAGGACATGCACAACAAGAATGAATCTACCGTATTCGTCGGAGTATAACACGCTCCTGTGTATAACAGGCTTTGTCCAATTATTGTCAAAATATTGGAAAAATCCGTATATAACACGCTTCGTTGTATAACGCGCATCTATTATGCGTCACCGCTACGCGATGCGTCAGCTCCTCATTTGCCCTGCTTAAAATGGCGGCCACAGAAGCGAGCGAGTACGAAGGACTTCACAAGAAAACACGGTAAAAACAATTATTTCTTTGTGAGAAAAAATATATTTCTTAGCTGACATTATAGCACAAGGGTTCCTGAGCTTAACGGTTCCTTAATCAATTCACGAAATGTTCTAATCTGCTAGATTTAAATTGTTTCGGTTTGACTTCGTCCAAAACACGTCTCGTGCGCTACTAAAATAAATTATAAATAAATCGAATTTGATCTCAAATGTCTTATACAGGTCACAGCTTGTAAATTAAACCCATATAATTACACTCTGTAAGCCTAAAAAATATCCGAGTGGTTTAAGAGCTGTTTATCTAAACAGTAGGTATCTGTTTATGTTAGATAACTGCTAACAGATAAAAGAGCGATTTTTTTATAGCTCTAAATATCTTCTGCAGCTAACAGTGAGTAAACGACCACCAAATAATTACGCTCTGTAAGTTTCAAGAAAATCCGCGGTGTGGTTTATGAGTTATCTTGCTAAAAAAAATACAGCTAACCTCACAGCTAATGGCAGCTACATCCAGAGCAGGAGGCGGGCAGCGACAGAGTCAGTCCGACCAGAGGAGGCTTTTTTCGGACACATGAGCTAGAAACGGTCTGGAAGTGGCCCTCTTCTTCCTCTTCGCTCTCTGAATCCTCTGCTGCTGCCCATAGCGCCCATAGCGGCCGAAACTGGTACTGCACAATTTTTTTGCCAAAATGAAAAACGGCGATATTAGAGCCAAAAATGGGTCTAAAAATATGGGAAAAAATACATAAATAACACGCTTCAGTGTATAACACGCAGGACATTCAAATGAGCAAAAAAACTGTGTGTTATACACCGGCGAATACTGTAAACTCCTGCATGGTAAATGGAAAATGGACTGCACTTGCAATATATATAGCGCTTTTCTATCTAATCAAGATACTCAAAGCTCTTTACACTACAATCTGTGTCCTCATTTACTTCTACAAACATTCACACAGCACTCTACTAGATCTATACAAAGAAAAATTACTGCTTTATCACATTCATACACCAATTGGACACACATCAGAGGCAATGATGGGTTCAGTGTCTTGCCCAGGGACACTTGGGCATGTGTTTGCTGGTGGAATCAAACCCCCAACTCTTGTATTGGAGGATGACTACTCTAACCACACAGCCACAGCCGTCCCAGTGGGCACTGGGACATCAGTTTTGTTGAGCGACGCCTTTTGTGAGCCTGAGAACAGTGATCAAAACCAAACCTCCTCCACACACATTTATGCACAGTCACATCACAGAAACCGCCCAGAAATATTTTAAAGACTAGTCACACATTCTTTATTAGGAAATAAGCATTGGGTTTTTGACAAAAATCCCCAAATGCATACTGATCTATTAGAAACATTTATTTGTCCTTTTGTCAATGAAAATGTTCAACAATTCTCAAAAATCTAAATGAGTTGTACAATATGTCTCTTGGTGTTAGCATCAACTGTGAAAAACAGTTACATACTTTTTATTTTTACAAAGATATTCATAAATATTTTGAAGTAGTAATCGTGTTGTGTGTCTGTTTGGTGAATTATGCTTGTATTGTCTAACTATTTTATTGGTTGTGTCACTTTCTTTGAAAGCATCTATTGGGAGAACATTTAATTAAAAAAATAAAACCCAATGGAGCAGTAAGGTGTTTTGTAATGGATTGTATCAAAATGCATTGTATTATATTGTATGCTATCATTATTAAGTCAAATAAAAGGGAACCAGCTCTAGGGCTCCAGCCTTCACTAGCCGTGTTTCCATCAAGGTTTCTAGATGTGCATTTTGAAGCATCAGAAAAGCTGAATGGAAACGGCAAAATTCGAGTTAACTTCCTCTAATTCGCTCAAAAGTTGATACGCTCGCTTGAGGTGGTTTTTGGGGGTTTCGAAACAGAGCTGATGCGCAAAACGACAGATGGAAACAGATTTGCCGACTCATTTCTGCCGTAGCGAACATTCACGTCATGTGACTGATCAGCTGTTTCCGCTCCGGACAACATGTAACATCGCTAAAACTAGTTGGCATGACAGAATAAATACAACTTGCCCGATAGCAACACATACCTGAAATATTCTCTCCATTTTGACGAGATGTGTGGTCGGGTCCTGTTTTCAACCGCTACTTCCTGTTTACTGTAGACACGCGTATAGCTCGTTCCAGCGTGAGGTCTGCCTCCAACTGCAATTTTTCAGAAATACTGTGGTCCAGTATTCCAATCACAATTCTGTCTCGAAAGTGTTCGTCTTTTGTGCCTCCAAACTCACAGTTTTGTGCTAGTTCATATAAGCTTCTGACGAATGCTTCAACAGGCTCTCCGGCTTTCTGCACTCTTTTATGAAAGCAAGCTCTGTTGTGAAAAACATTTCTTCTTGGCACCAAATGGTATCTGAATTTCGCCATTACCGCCGTGTAATCTAGCTCAGAATGTGTCTCCACGATTTCTTCATATTCATCAGCCGCCACATTTACTCTCTCGTACACAAACGAGTTGTAAATAGCCTCTGCCTCTCTTCCCAGGGCATAAAGAAGCGTGTTAACTTGTACCTCTCCGCTCTCTCCGTCCAGCTTTGACGCTATGCTGTAGCGATCAAAACAACGACGCCACATCGGCCATTCTGCCGGGCGCGAGAAATCGAAAGTTTCCGGTGGTCCGAACTTTGCCATTTAACTCAGTAACTCACTCAGTAAGGCGTCCTGTCGGCCACTTCTGACACCATGTCATGAACGGCTGCTTCTGTGAAGAACGGGCGGTGGACTCACGAGGTAGCTTGGCGAACTCAGCTTTATTGAACTGCTAATAGCACGACATGTTAATGTCTCGAGTCACGCTCAGTTCACAACTAAACACACACACTGCGCATGCTCAGTCTATACTAGCTACGGCAACCCAACTAGGACATATCGCCACAACTCTGACGTCTGACGTAATGCCGCTTTGCGTGGCATGGTAGATGCGCTTCAAGCCAGTTGATGGAAACACTTCTGCTTCGCATTAATTTTTATTTACATATTTGCGAATTTTTGAAAATTCACTCAAAATTCGTATTGAAAATAGATGGAAACACGGTTAGTGTGTTACCTCTAAGAGAAGACAATTAAATATTAGAATTTTTAATCAGCTGTTTCTGGTACTGACCACTAATTGAGCAAATTCTGCAAGACTATGGTAACAAACAAAACAAACAAACAAAAATAGGTACACCAGCTGCATAAGTAGCTACAAAAAGGCTAATTAAATGGCAATATGTCCCATTTGATTCAAATTTTTCTGTTTTAAAGGAGGATCGGGGCATTGTCACAAGTTCTTAATAACATTGTTTTAAATTGTAAATGTGAATTAGATTGATTATGTTTTAAGTTTTTGAGAACTATTGACATCCAAACCCATTTTTGTCTGTGTAGCATCAACCGGTGTTGTTAAAGACCACTTTCAACCCTTAATGATGACCCAGCCAAAAGGTAAATAAATATTGTCTAAGACATATATGTCAAACTCAAGGCCCAGGGGCCAAATGTGGCCCTTGTTGACATTTTACCTGGCCCTCAAGATGATATTTGATAGAAAAATACGTCTATCTCTTGAATTTTTTCAGTAATCTTTGATTATGATGTTGAAAACACAACAACGAATATCAAATGAGACCAATCAAACTCTTGTTGAGGAAGCTGTGACCAAGAAAAGATGTTGGGTATCTGATTTGAGTTAATGTAGTTTTTGAAATTGGCCCTTAGTTTGACAAAGATTTTGATTTTGGCTCCCTTTTGTAGGTGAGTTGGACACTCCTGGTCTAGGACATGGATGGTCTTAACAGGGTCTTGGTGAGATATTCAGACACATACTCTATCAGTGGGCTCACCATTGCGTGATTGTAATGGCTTCACAAAGGTTTATGCGCAAAACATCTGTAGATCTTGGCAGTTTATTGTCCCCTGTAATAGAGTGAAATGGGATAATTGAAAATACCCCCCACCCGTTCACCCGTGAATGTTGTGATCATCTATCCATTGTAGAGAAACCATCACCTGACTCTGCCCCCAGGATGAAAGTTTTAAAAGTACAAACAGCTATGTTGATCTGGCTGGGTAAATAATGCTGTCATGTGGGAGAACAAGAAACTTTTCATCATTAAAATAATGGTAAGTACCGGTACCAGATAGTTAGGGTAAACAAACTACAACATGTAAAGCATATGTTTTATTGACTTGAGAGTTTACAGTAATATTCATTTGTCATGTTAATGTCATTTCATAATAGTCATGTTGTCTGAACATTTTTCCCACACCAGGTACAGTATTTTTTGCCCTATAAGTCACAGTTTTTTGCATAATTTGCAAACCCTGAGGCTTATACGCCAAAGCGACGTATTTAGGGATTTTTTTCCCATATTTATAAACCAATTTTTGGCTGAGATATGACTGTTTTCATTCATTCTGAATGAAAATATTGAACACTACCATTTTTCAGCCGCTAGATGGCAGTTGAGAAGTATGGCATGCCGTTGTATCATGTAATAGGTAAAAGTGGCTATTAATGACACAATTGACTTGCCATAGCCTGACACCATCGTCTGCCTGGAGCAACCGTCAAATCAGCTTCATTTCTCTGAGCCGCCCCGGCAAAATGCAGCTAATTTGA
>JBBPBX010095823.1:0-13134 GCA_038048925.1 Garcialebias charrua | reverse complement strand
CTATTGTTTATTGTTTGTTTGTTTATAGTTTAAGGAAATTCTACCACTATTCATTGTTCTTTAGTTTTAGCAGGTCGCTTTCGCAAATGAGCCCATGAGGTTCAAAAGATTTACCTGACTAAATAAAGGTTGAATGAATGAATGAATTTAGTATTTCCTGTTTGCTTGTTGTTTGTTTTTTAGCAAGTCAAAATCATTTTTTCTCATCCTGAGCATTTCATTGTACTAAGTTAACCCTGTGTTAACCTGCATATGTAAAATAAACACTTGAACTTGAACTTAATAATACAAAACATAATGCAAGAACAGTACACCTAACAACAGCAGCACGAACATGAGTTTGTGTGAGCAGGTGGGCACAGATTAATATAAAAACATGCTCTCTTTACCTCTTGACTTCTTCACTGGCCTGGTCCCTCACAGATCTAGTTGCCATCCTCACTTCAAAGTCTCCCAACAGCTCGTCCAGCGCTGACATTTTCTTCTTTTTACAAGGTGGTTCATCATCTGAAATAGAAAACAAGCACCATATATTACTGGCTATGTTTGCCATGAAGTTTTTTTTTTTTACTGACTTTACCATTTTATGTAAAAATCTTCATCTGATGTTCAGAATTTATTTATGTAGGGACTCGTGTACATGTGTAAAAGATATATCATTATCATCATGATGATTATTTAACTCTTTCTGTGCATGCAGATTCTCTCATTATTGTGAATGTGTTTTATGCTGATACAATGACTGCAGCACAAGTTTAAGACAAAGTCAGCTCATTCTTGATCACAAGTTATAAAACACAAACCTGTATGCTCATCTTGGGTCTGGGGTGCATCATTGCAGACATCCAGATCTCCATTTGCAGGTTCAGTCTGCACTGGACCTCTGAACTGAATCCCCCGTTACCTAGAAATAAAACATGACATTACATTTAGTGTACAGTATGGTTAAATGCAGACATTACATTTAGTGTACAGTATGGTTAAATGCAGTGTAAACAATCAAAAAAGAGTAGGAAGAATAAATCTAGTGACAGCAACAAAACACAGCAGACTGTAAGATGTATTTTGACAGTGTGCTGGGGGATTTACCTTGTGATGCAGGGATGTTGTTTCTGCTGATAGGCTTGTGAATGTCCTCTCTGCATCATGGCTACTGTTGTAGCTTTATGCTTCTTATTAATCTTGTATGGCTGTGGGTCATAGTCATGCAGCTTATATTATAGGTGAAGGCTGAGACAACGCAGTTCGGGTCCAACAACGTGTTTATTCTTCTGTGTAACAACAAGACTGTTCACCCATTCTGTGGGCTCATTGACAGGAGTTATCACTGCTACTGAGGAAGGGCAGGGACTTAAAACAGTGTGGAAGAGATCTTCAAGGCCTGTGTAGCTCGTGAACTATCACTGAGTTGCCCGTAAAATTTAGTTACCCGTCGCTTTGTGTGATGCAGCTGCATGCTCCTGCTCGTTGTTGTGAGGCTTGAAAAGTTGTTGGTCGAGGTTTGTTGTGCTACCAGTGTACTTCGGATGTGCGCTGCATAGCTTACAAATAGCGTGGCTTTTGTCGAGTTTTCCGTCCTTCTAGTAAAACCCGAAAACGTTCCACACTTTAGATTTTTGTCTGGCTGATGTGTTGAAAATCTTTTGCGGTGACTCGCTAGCGCGGCGGCTACTATTTACATCCATGCTCGCTCGTGCTCTTGGTGAGCTATGGCGCATGCGTGAGAATAGCTTCGCTCTCACGTTGTTTTAGAAACGCATTGTAAACCCAGCAAGTCTCGCGATAACCGGTCTGTGTCTTTTCAACCGGTTCATCTCTGAATTTGTGGCTGGTTGCTGTCGGTTTACGTGGCTGCTACCGATGCAACCACATCGCTAGCTTGTCAAACCGGATATCCGGTCGAATCGGTTAATCTATAACAAGCCTACTCAAGACGCGAGTATCTGCCATCTTGAAATATAAACTGGGGGACTGGTGGGAGTTTACCACTAGAGGGGGCGTGAACACAGCATAAACCCCAAACTGTGTTGGGCTGTGTCTCAATTCAGGGGCTGGGTCCTCATGAGGACCCAGCCTAGCTGGGCCGAGTAGACCACGCACTCACAAGGCCGGGTGGGCTGAGCAAAATTGCTGAAATGGGACAGTCTAGCCTTCAGGTTTGCCGGCCTTGAAGTGGGTGGGGCGTTCTCTTGAAGTGGGTGGGAAGTTATTGTGTGCGCGCTTGGTGTGTGTGTGGAAAGAGAAGGGACGCCGCTAAAATATATTAGTTAGCTGAATACATGTACAGGTAGTCCCCGACTTACGAGCGAGTTCCGTCCCTAGGGGGCGCTCGTAAGTCAAAAATTCGTAAGTAGGATCACATAGTAAAAAAAAAAAAAAAAAAAAATTTTTTTACTTTTTTTTTTTTTATAAATGAATACATGTACAGTACTGGACAGTCACCAAGCACTTAGCCTATCCTAACACAGTTTTTAAAGATGAAGGAATAAGTTGAATTGTCTCCCTTTCACATAAAGGGAGCAAGCTCCCTATGGAGCCTGCAGGGAGGAGGGAGACAATTCAACTTCATCTTCATCTTTAAAAACTGTGTTAGGATAGGCTAAGTGCTTGGTGACTGTACAGTACTGTACATTTATCTATTTATTAAAAATATACAGTATATACAGTATTTTTATTTTTTATTGTTTTTTATTTATAAATAGATAAATGTACAGTACTGTACAGTCACCAAGCACTTAGCCTATCCTAACACAGTTTTTAAAGATGGAGTCAGTTGAATTGTCTCCCTCCTCCCTACAGGCTCCATAGGGAGCTTGCTCCCTTGTGAAAGGGAGACAATTCAACTTATTCCTTCATCTTTAAAAACTGTGTTAGGATAGGCTAAGTGCTTGGTGACTGTCCAGTACAGGTAGTCCCCGACTTACGAGCGAGTTCCGTTACAACGAGGCGCTCGTAAAGCGAAAATTCGTAACTTGGAACGGCCGCACGCGGCTCTCGTTAAACCGGAACATCGCTCGCAAAATTAGAACAAACCCACGTGGCTCTCGTTAAACCGGAACATCGCTCGCAAATCGGAAAAAGGGCGCTAATGAGACGCCAAGCACCCGTTTATCAACATGACACTGAAGAAGCGTACATACTGATCCTTAAACATGCACAACACTTTATTTACAACCAGTTAGCTAGCACATTACACCACACATTCATCTATAAACACATACCTGTACAGTTTTTACTGTACAAAAGTGCTTTTCTGCCCAGCACTACTGTACAGTACTTTCATTGAATACTGTAACCAAGTCACACCCATATGACATCATGTGACACCATGTGTCACATCCATCAGAAACCGGTCAAATGCATCTGGAACAACTCACACCCACCATGAACAAGCCAAATCCATCAGAATCAAGTCACACCCATCATGAACACATGACATCCATCAGCATCATGTTGCAAACAAACATCAGAAACAAGTGACATCCTCCAGAAAGATGTAGCAAGCATCATGTTTAAAAAAACAACAGTGCCATACAGTACTGTAGTGTCCACTCCATGAACTTTAGAAAGGTAGAACCAGCCAGCACAGAAACAGCATAAAAAAGAAAGTTCCCTTACTTTGATTGAAGTGAAGGTAGTCTCTTTGGTTGTCAAAAGTTGCTGTTCAAACCTGGATCAGATGGGACTGCTTATGCAGCAGTGCAACCATCAATGTGAACATGTGAGTTCAGAGAAGCCGACGTAAGATATGAGTTCAGGGCAGGTGTGAGGTCCTGATGTGATGGAGGATGCTGGAGGATGCAGGATGATGCAGGAACAAGCAGCATCATTCAGAGGTAAGATGTGAGTTCAGTTCAAGTGTTTGGTCCTGATGTGATGGAGGATGCTGGAGGATGCAGGATGATGCAGGAACAAGCAGCATCATTCAGAGGGATGTGAGTTCAGTTAGGGGTGCAACAACGAATCGATAAAATCGATAAAAATCGATTTTTAAAAGTGTTGGCAACGAATTTCATCATCGATTTGTTGTGTCGCGCGATTATGCATCTTTCACGGCGCCGCGGAGCTGTTTTGTTCACCGGTAAAGCTTTTGTCAAAGCTGGCTGAGCCTGGCTGAATAAAGTTTGAAAAAAAAAAAAAACTCTGTAGCGTCAGCGTGCTGCGCCTGCGCGTGTGTGTGGCTTCTGAACAGAGCGAGGAGGGAGGAGGAAACAGAGCAGAGACTGTTTTCAAAGTCTATTTTACAAATGACCGACGCGACGCAGAGAAAACTGTAAATAAGTCCTCCAACGTGTGGGAGTTCGACGCTTCATAAAGATGAAAAAGCTTTAAAAAGTGACGACGCGACACGAGATAACCACGCAGATGAAATGTAAACATGACGGGCTTCACCACGGTGTGAATGAAGGAAGAGCAGCAGGTAAGTCTTAACCATATTTGTTCTGTTTCAAAGAGAGAAAACGGGATATCAGTGTCTCTGGTAGCTGAAGCTGCTTGTTTCTTAGCTGTGACAGAGAATGTGTGTGTTTTTATTTTTAATGGAACGATACAAGCAGTGTTTAAATGTGTTTTATAAATAAATCACAAAGATGGTGATAATTTAATGATTTAGCTTCAACTTTTAATTTGCTGGCAAAGTCTGAAGTCACTGCATTGTATGGAAGGATGAATTTCATTTAAACAGGAATTACAGTACCGTATTATCCGGCGTATAAGTCGCACCTTTTTGCCTACATTTCTAAGCCCTGCGACTTATAGGCCGGTGCGACTTATACGTCGATTTTTCCAATATTTTGGTCATAATTTGACTTTGGTCAAAAACTCCAAAAATGGTGCAGTACCAGTTTCGGCCGCTATGGGCGCTAAGAAACCCTTTACAGTACCTACACTGTTGACATCTGCCTGGTCCAAAAATGGTGCAGTGACACAGAAGATGAAGACTTCAATGGTTTTGAATAAATAAATAAAAACCATAAAATAAATACAGTATCTGTTTCTGTCATCATTTTAAACTGAGACACGTTTTTTACTGTAATGTCAGCTAATAAAAATATATTTTTATGTGTTTATCTTTAAAGATAAATGATGAAAGACACAAAATATACAAAAATTATGTTCATTTATTAATGAAAAGTTCAACTAAGACACATCAAACAAAATACTGTAGTTTTTATGTGATAATCTTGTCAAAAGTCCTTCCAAACAATTTGGCAGCCAGTCCAAAATAATGTTCATTTATTAATGAAAAGTTCAACTAAGACACATCAAACAAAATACTGTAGTTTTTATGTGATAATCTTGTCAAAAGTCCTTCCAAACAATTTGGCAGCCAGTCCAAAATAATGTTCATTTATTAATGAAAAGTTCAACTAAGACACATCAAACAAAATACTGTAGTTTTTATGTGATAATCTTGTCAAAAGTCCTTCCAAACAATTTGGCAGCCAGTCCATTTTGGGCAAAACACCAGTTCACGTGAGGTGCGACCTATAGGCCGGTGCGACTTATAGGCCGGTGCGACTTATACGTTGATTTTTCCATTTAATTGGGCATAATTAGGTTGGTGCGACTTATACTCCGGTGCGACTTATACGTCGAAGAATACGGTAATTTATTCATCTACTCAAGTGTGTGTAATTAGTATTTTATATTTGTGTGTGTGTGTGTGTGTGTGTGTGTGTGTGTGTGCTTGTGCGTTTAACCAAGTGAAACAAGGCATTTCTTGAGTTACTGTAAATTATGATATAATACATATAAACTAGGGATGTGCCGATCGATCGGAAACCGATCAATCGTTACCGATAATCATTAAAGCGGATGTGATCGGCTTTTGCCTTAAATTACCGATTACAGAGCTGAGCAGCAAGCCTGTGCAGCATTCAGTTTGTCCCCCACCCCGCAGTTTCACCCCGCTCCTCCCCGCTCCTCCCTCCCTCCCTCCCGCTCAGTGGGTATAAATTGCGCATGCGCGTAGAGGAAGCAAGCAGCTCGAAACAAACATGTCTGCCGTCTGGAAGTTTTTCACCGTGTGTGAGAATGATTCGAAGTTTGCAAAGTGCAAATCGTGCGACGAAAAAGTACCTCGTGGAGGAAGTTTGACGAAGTCTTTCAACACTACAAACCTAATTCGTCATTTAAAGACCAAGCACTTGGAAGAGTTTGGTGAGTTTTCGCGTCTCGCAGCAGAGAAGACACGAGGAGCAGCAGCAGCATTCGGACGCCAGCTAACGCAGCCCACACTTGCTAACACTCGCCCGTACGAGCGTGACGGGCAGAAAGCTAAACAAATAACCCGAAAAATCATCGAATTCATCGGGCTAGATGACCAGCCGTTCTCAGTGGTGGAAGACACCGGGTTCCGCCGACTGCTCTCTCACGTGGAGCCCCGCTACGTGCTACCGGGACGTAAATATTTTACAGACGTGGCCCTGCCTGAGCTCCACCAGACTGTTTACTCTCACGTCGAAAGCCTGCTTAAAGTAGCTGTCTCGTCCTCTGTAAGTTTCACAAGTGATATATGGAGCTCGGATGTTAGTCCTGTGTCGATGCTAAGTTTAACTGCTCACTGGATTGATCCAGATTTTAAACCACAGAAAGCTGTTCTTCATGCCCAGGAGTTTTCTGGCTCCCACACTGCTGTAGCGTTAGCAACCACATTTGAGAAAATGTTTCAGACATGGAATATCCCAAAGGACAAGATACACGTGATCTTAAGAGACAATGCCAGAAACATGGTGAAAGCTATGACAGACTCTGGATTACCAAGTTTAGGGTGTATGGCACACACCCTGCAGCTGGCCATTCATGATGCAGTGCTGTCGCAGCGCAGTATAAATGACATTATTGCTAAAGGGAGACGCATTGTGGGGCACTTCAGACACTCTCCCTTAGCATATGCAAGACTTCTTAGTGTACAAAAACAACTGGGCCAGCCCACCAAAAGACTGCAGCAAGATGTCAGCACAAGGTGGAATAGCACCTATTATATGCTCCAAAGTCTCCTTGAGCAAAAAAGAGCATTACGTGTTTATGAGTCTGACTATGAGCTACCTGCAACTTTTACATCTTCACACTGGGAGTTGATTGAAAATATAATAACACTCCTGGAACCTTTTGAAGAGCTCACAAAAGAAATATGCTCATCCAAAGCCTCTGCTTCTGATGTGATACCCTCTGTGATTGTTTTAAAGCGTATCCTGGCCAAAGAAGCTGTTACAGATCAAGGTAAGACTTTGAGATTTATTTTAGTAATGAAAAGTGCATTATAAATTGAATTCATTTATTTTTTTTATTATTAAGGTGTGAAGACAACGAAGGCCACACTGCTGGAATCTGTCACCAAAAGATTTGCTGACATAGAAGATGAGCCCCTCTACAGTTTGGCAACACTCATAGACCCAAGGTGAGAACATAAATAAATTCAAAAATAATGTTTTGAAAAAATAGTACATATACATTTTTTAATAAAAATGTATGTGTATTTATTAAAACATTATTTTATTAATGTTTTATTCTGAAGTTGCCAGAAACAAAGAGTTCTGTTTAAAGTTATTATTCTCCTCTTCCCCATTCAAGGTACAAAGACAGAATGTTTTCTGAAGGACTCAAGACCAAAACACAAAGACTGCTTATTGGTCTGTTGACAGAAGCCGCTGAAAGGAACGCAAATGAAACACCTGAAGATGCCAAAACAGGGGAGCCAGTAGCGAAAGTTCCACGAGCAGGATCGTTGTCTTCAATGTTTGGAGAAATCATGGCAGAAGAAACCATGCAGCAGGATCACGCAGACGGTGCATCACCATCAGAGATGATTATCTACCTCGCAGAGCCACCCATCTCTAGAAGTGCATCACCATTGGAATACTGGAACATTAATAAGATACGGTTTCCTGAACTTGCTAGAGTAGCAAGAGCTTACCTGTCTGCACCCTGCACAAGCGTGGAGAGTGAGCGCTTATTCAGTGCTGCATCCAACGTTGTTGATGAACAGAGGAATAGACTCAAGACTGAAAAAGCTGAGATGCTCCTGTTTATTAAGAAGAATCTTCCCACAATGCTCATCACCAACTCATAAGCAGGACTTCTGATTCTTAATACCGTGTGTTTCACCATTGTTAAGGTCTGAGACCATATGTTCATTAAAGCTGCACTATGTAACTTTCTAGTGCAGTCTGTAACTTTTCTAAAAAAAATAATTTAAACATATTTCTTCACAAGAAATATTTAAATTATTTTTTTAGAAAAATTACAGACTGCACTACAAAGTTATATAGTGCAGCTTTAAGTTACAAATGGGGTATTTTAGTTTTTTATATAATAGATGTGTTTTAATTAAAAAACTTTTTATTCAAAGTTTATTTTTTATTCAAAGTTAGTAAGGTAAACAAACATTTTTTGCAACTGGTATGGGGTATTTTAGTTTTTTATATGAAGTAGATGTGTTTAGTAGTAGTAGTGTTTTATAGTAAGGTAAACCAACATTTTTCTTTGATAATGCAGTATATAGTTTATTTACTTTGTTTTCTGAAATAAATGATTAAAAATATGTTTTTGTCTGAATGGTGATTTTATGGTTCTGAAAATAACATGAGTGCTGCTTCTGGCTACAAGATCTGAAAAGTTTTCAGATCTTGTAGCCAGAAGCAGCACTCATAAATTACAGGTAAGCCATTTGATCGGTGATCGGTGATCGGTTTATGTAATCGGCTCACATATAGGCAATCGGTAATTATGATCGGTATCGGTGATCGTCACACATAGGTGATCGGTATCGGTATCGGTTTCAAAAAACCTGATCGGCACATCCCTAATATAAACTCTCTCTCATTCCAGAAAACAACAATGACAGCCTTCATGATGGACAGACATCATGCACACCACAGCAAGCAGCAGAGACTGAAAGATCCTTACATGATCGTCACTGACATGAGGCCTCTGTCGATGGTTGAAGACGAAGACTTCACTTTTAACCCAGGTTACAATGATCCACACTTGTAATGGTAAATGGTAAATGGACTGTACTGTACTTATATAGCACCTTTCTATCTAATTGATACTCAAAGTGCTTTACATTGTTTATAGTAGTGTAAAGCACTACATGTCCTCATTTACCCATTCATACAGCACTCTACTAGATTACAAAGAACAAATCATTCTAAAGAGACAAATCAGAGCTTTAGCTCACATTCATACACCAATGGGGCACAAACATGGGGTTCAGTGTCTTGCCCATGGACACTTAGGCATGTGACTGCTGGTGGATTCCAACCCCCAACTCTTGCATTGGAGGACGACTGCTCTAACAACTCAGCCACAGCTGCCCCATCCAGGTTAAAACAATCCACACCTTTAATCCAGGTTACACTTGTCCCTCAAAAACACATTTTACAAAGTAGCTACATTTTGTGCAGGTATAAATCATACATTTGTATATATGTTTGTGTACATTTATTTTTTATTGAAGCTGACTAACTTTATTTTTTAATTATTCAATATTTTACTAACAGAATAGTCAAGTAGCAACCTGTTTTTTGTGCGATTTGATATGTCAGTCAAATTTTGGAATAAAGAGGTGATAATTAAAACTTGTTTCCTTTTTTTTTTTTTTTTTGCCGATTCATCGATGAATCGAAAAAATAATCGGCCGATTAATCGATTATTGAAATAATCGTTAGTTGCAACCCTAAGTTCAGTTCAAGTGTTTGGTCCTGATGCGAGGATGCAGAAGGTATGCATGGTCAGACAGGCGTCCAGGTATCTGACATGGGTCAGTGATGCCACTGGAGGCAGGAGAGCTGGTCTGTCTGTGAACACAAACAACACACATGTTGAAGTGAACATTACACACAGAGAGATGACACCCCCCCACACACACACTTGCACAAGTTGTGAAAAGGCCTCACGTTCATGTGGAGGAGAGGAGGCAGCGCACGGGTGTTCAGACTGTGGTCAGACAGGCGTCCAGGTGTCTGACATGGGAGGAGGCATGGAGGAGGCATGGAGCATCCCCTCAGTCAGTGTGATTTCATTGCACCCACGAGGGTTAATCCCCTCAATCAGTGTGATTTCATTGCACCCACGAGGGTTAATCCCCTCAGTCAGTGTGATGCCAGTACACCCAGGAGGGTTAATCCCTCAGTCAGTGTGATGCCAGTACACCCAGGAGAGGAGGGAATGCAGCAGGTGTCACTGTTAGAAAACAGAAATTTGTAAGTTAACATTATGTACTGTACTGTAATGAAACATATGAAACCATACAGACAGCAAGGTGTTGTGCTTACAGATAAATTAAACACATCCAAAAACAACTTGTCCTTACTGTGATGTTTGTGTGCTGATGTTTGGACCAGGGGGCGGCCTTTCCACAATGCTTTGGAGGGATGCTGTGGACATGACAAGACACAGGTGGATGATGAAATGTAGCATGAAACTAAACAGAAAAGCAAAATTAAATTCACATTTCATTATGTACTGTACGGTACCTGGATGATGAAGCTGTGCAGGTTAGTGGGAGATGAGCAGGAGGTCAGTGAAGGTAGGTGTTGCAGAGGCTGGCTGGAGAGGAGGAGACGTCTGTGGACATGAACACAGACAGGTGGGTTAACAGATGAAGTAACATAAAAACAAAACACAAAATCAAAAAGTAAAAGCAAGTTTTCATTACCTTTGTGGAGGGGTGCAGAGGCTGGCTGGCTGAATGACTGGAGTGGAGAGGAGGAGGAGGAGCAGGAGCAGCAGACGTCTGTGGACATGAACAGAGACAGGTGGGTTAACAGATGAAGTAACATAAAATAAAACAGAAAATCAAAATATAAATGCAACATTTCTTTACCTTTGGGGACAGGTGCAGGGGAAGGACGGAGGGATGTTTACTGGGGAGAGGGTGAGCTGGATCTGGAGCTGGATCTGGAGCTGGATCTGGAGCTGGAGCTGGAGCTGGAGATGGAGATGTCCATTGACGGCTGGCTTGCAGCAGCAGAGGTGGATGGCTGTGCAGCAGCAGAGGTGGATGGCATTTCCTCTGCTGCTTCTGCTGCTCCAGCAGATCCTAGAGTCGCTGCAGTGGCCGTGGCTGCAGTGCCCGTGGCTGCAGTGCCTGTGGCTGCAGTGGCCGTGGCTGCAGTGGCCGTGGCTGCAGTGCCCGTGGCTGCAGTGCCCGTGGCTGCAGTGCCCCTCGTTACAAACTGCAGCATGCTGCTCTGCGCGGCCTCCTGTTTTTTTTCCTCTAGGATCTGCCGGTAACAAGCCAGACCGTCACGGACAGCTCGGGAGGCCCTGGCGAACCTCTCCCCATCCTCGTCCAGTGCCTCCAACTGGTCCAAGACGTGCTGCTGCTCCTTAAAGATCTTGGCCAAGACCTGCCTCGTGAAGACCTTGGCCGGAGCGGTTGGCCTTTCTTCTTGCTGCTCCTCCTCTACCGGCTGCCTAACCAGCTGCTGCAGGTCCGCAGTCGTAAGCTCCTCGCCTTCTTCAGCCAGCAACTCCCGAACATCTTCAGCCTCAATCTCCAATTCCATCCTCCTACTCATCTCCACCACACTCTCAATCACACTGCTGATTGAGTCCTCGGCCTCAAGTGAGGGATCAAAAAACTGTGGACAGAGCTTTTTCCACACACCGTTAAGTGTGCTCTCCCTCACCTGATGCCAGGACTCATCAATGTGAGTGAGAGCATGGCGCAGGTTGTACTTCTTCCAGAAGTCCTTTAACGTGAACTCTGGAGAGTCGTCTGTTTCCAACAAAGCACTGCGGATGACCCTCTGAAGGTAGTAGGCCTTGAAGGTCGATATCACCCCCTGGTCCATTGGCTGGATGAGACTGGTGGTATTGGGTGGCAGGTACACCACCCTCACATTTTGGTTGAGGTCAGTCAGATTTGCGGGGTGACCCGGTGCATTGTCCAACAACAACAGGATGTTAAAGCGAATGTGCTGTCGTTTGCAGTAGCGTTGTACATCCTTGATGAAATGTTGGGTAAACCATTTTGAGAACACCTCTTGGGTAACCCAGGCCTTACGGTTTGCTGCCCAATACACCGGCAGTTGGTTCTTATTCATACGGAGTAAGGCCCTGGGGTTCTCATAATGATTTACCAACAGCGGCTTTAACTTGCAGTCACCAGCAGCATTCGCTCCGAACAGCAACGTGATCCTGTCTTTCCCCACTTTGTGGCCCGCTGCTGTTCTTTCCTCCCTGCTGATGTAGGTGCGGTCGGGCAACCTCTTCCAAAATAGACCAGTCTCATCAACATTGAACACCTGCTGCGGTGTGTATCCCCCCTCCCTTATAATGGCTGCCAGTTTTTCTGGGAATGCGGCTGCTGCCGCCGCATCACCACCTGCTGCCTCTCCTGGTGAAAAAAAACACACACAGGACAAGATTAACCACATGTTACACGTGTTAAACATTAAAGCACAGCTGAAATGTTTCACTTACCTTGGATTTTTATGCTGTGCAAATTAGCCCTTTGTCGGAACCGATTAAACCACCCCCGTGACGCATGGAAGTCGGGCACCTCCACGCCCTCCCCCATCTCTGCTTTGATATCCTCGTAAATTTTGAGGGCTTTCTCCTGCATCATCATCAGACTCAGCGGGATATGCCTCTGGTTGCAGTCCTCTATCCAAAGGACTAGAAGTTGTTCATGAAAAGACAGGTGTGTTAAAACATGAACTGTACTGAACATTACAGAAACATAAAAATTATTTTAAATAAAAGTCTTGTGACCGTGTGTTAAACATCTCAGGTAAACAAAGCACACCTGTAAACAAACATGAAACTGTACAGTGCATACAGTATCAAAAATACTGTCCAGGTATTTCTTAAATAATTTCATATCTAAAAGACGCAATACAGTGTACTGTACGTACTGTTAATAAAAAATAAATTTTCTTACCCATCAGATGCTCAATCTCTGTGATAACACCCGTGCGTTGCTTCGTTATCATCGTGGACCTCATTGGGGCAGCTCCTCTCACGCTAGCTAAAATGCGCTCGCGGTCAGCCTTTATGGTGCTGACTGTGGAACTGACCTAAAATAAAAAATAAAATGTCATTAACTAACAGACGCTTGCCGTGCGCTGCATGCTTATTACGGTGCTTATTACAGTACGGTGTTCATCTGCGCAGCGACTA
>JBBPBX010095822.1:0-13135 GCA_038048925.1 Garcialebias charrua | reverse complement strand
ATCTATCCTGATGCATGCTCAATAATCCAGGTAGAAAATCTAAAAAAGTTAAGTCTGGTCCTCTGGACATTCAAAAAACAAAAAAAACTGTAGAAACGTTTTGTCTTTCATCTGAAAAACTTATTCAGTCTGAGGAGCTGTATTCAGCTCAGTCTTATAAATAGAACCTTCTCATAGTGGATCTATGTTTGTTGATGTTTGTAAAAATAAAATAATAATAATTGCTGTTAAAATTGAAAATAGCTTTTTGTGAAACGTCACACTTATGTGTTGTGAATGACTCCCAACTACTACCACATCAAAGCTTGGCATAATACAGTAAAACTGTCTGAAGTATTGTGCATAGTATTATTATACACCGGCCTCCCTCATAATTCCGTCTGGTTAAATTTTCACCTTGCTCGACTCCGTCTTTGTTCCATGTTGCTCTTTAGCCTCAGCAGCTCTGTCGCCTTCAGCTCCATGTGCAGAGGCTGTGCTGTCTGAGGACGACAGATCAGGCACATCGGATAACCAGGTGTGGGTGTTTGGAAGAGCTGATCTCGTTTTGAAGGAGCCCTGCAAAGAACCAGTTTGAACACATACATTCTGCACAAATTTATTTACACAACTTGCACTGTCTGATCTTTTCTAATAGTTTAACTCGTTTATTTCCTGTTTGCCCTATAAATTCAAAGTGGAAATATTTGAAAATTGTCTTTACTTGTATTGTTAGCATGAAGTCAGAAGCACAGAACTGAGAGCAGCACGTTTCAGCCTCCTCAAAATAGAACCGATGGCCCAAATATTTGTCAGTTTTTACCAGCTCAAATGGCTCCACAACTCGTGAATTGCTGTCCTGATACACTTGTTTGAGTTGGGAGTCATGATTCCTGATTCTACGAGTCAGGACTCATTTGATTCGTACGCACAGATCACTACGCCTAATACAACTAATACCACTTTGCCATTAAGTGGTAAGTGCAGCTCCACTCGGCTCTCCTCAGGTGGAGGTGATTTGCCACTACAGTGGAGGCTGACACGTTTCCCTGTTTGGTGGGTGGAAATGGCAAAGCAAAGTTGGTGGGATCGTAACTACCGTTGTCTTTGTGTGTTTGAGTCACCCGGCCCGTTGTGGTCCTTAATCGTTCTATTGTTTTTAGCTTATCTCGGTACAGCTTGTAAGTCTGGGTGTAGCTATGCTGCACCATGATCACTGATATGTCTCTGTAAATGTGCTCATTTCTTGCAGAGCATCCGTCAACATGATGAGGAAATGGAGGTTCAGATGTAGTTAACGGTTTTGATGCGCAGGTCATCCAGTGTTGTAGCTCCGCTGTCCAATCAATGGCTGCTGTCTGCTTAAAGCTCCACTGACATCATCTTTTAACTTTCCATAAAATGGCACAACATATATATATATATATTAAGATTGACCTCTGATCGTTTTTGCTAAAACAATGTTAAATTAATTAAAATTCCTCTCAAAAACAGTTTAAAATTAGCGCCTTTTTTTTCACATGATAAATACGGGGTTTCCCGTCGCGCGATTATGACGTCAGATACAGACGAAGATGCAAACGCATCCGTCCGATTTAGCCATTTAAAACTTTATGTTTTAGCGGTTTGTCTTCAGAGAAGCCAAAGTTATTTCGAGTAAACAGCAGGTTATAATTTTTTTTCAGTTCTTGGCATAAACCAACACAGACATGTTCCTGTTTTTAGTGTTTTACATGCTTTATATTAGTAGCTGTATTATGATGCGAAGCCACGGAGCTCCCAGGCGGGAGCTGAAACAGCTGCCGTAATCAGAGCGCCCAACCCGGCATGAAAAAGAAAAACACACCGCTGGCTGAAGCCCTGAGCTCGATGGAATGTCCGGCGTAAAACTAACTTGACCGCGGTTTAATGTGACGCAGATGTGTTTATATAGCTCTGCAAACATTGAACGTTGTTGTCTTGCGGTGTTGAGTGTAAAATATTTCCGTGACACAACGCACATGTTACGATGAAAAGTCGGCTAGCTGCTAGCATGCACTCACCAGTGTTGTCCGATCTTGCGACAGGAACAAGCGTCCAGCTCCATGTAAACAATCCATCTTGCGACAGGAACAAGCGTCCAGCTCCATGTAAACAATCCATCTTGCGACAGAAACAAGCGTCCAGCTCCATGTAAACAATCCATCTTGCGACAGGAACAAGCGTCCAGCTCCATGTAAACAATCCATCTTGCGACAGGAACAAGCGTCCAGCTCCATGTAAACAATCCATCTTGCGACAGAAACAAGCGTCCAGCTCCATGAAAACAATCCATAAACAAACGACCCGCTCTTTCAAAACGATGCCAAAACAAACCCAACAGAGTACTCAGTCAGCCCCTCACGCTTGTAGCTGCCTGCAAACTATGAACTGGATTTCCTGAATGTGAGGCGGGTCTTGTTACTCTGGGTTCATGAGACACGCCTCCGTTCAGGAAATCCATTCCATAGTTTGAAGCCAACGTGCATCATGGGTTGGATCGATACGTAAACAAGGCTGGTATCGGTATGTGCCATGAGCATGGTTCCGCTTCTGCTCGGAGGGCGGGCCAGGGTCCATCTTACACGGGCACGGGCCGTGTGTAGAACCGCCACAGACTTTGGCTTCTCTGAAGACAAACCGCTAAAATATAAAGTTTTAAATGGCTAAATTGGACGGATGCGTTTGCATCTTCGTCCATTGTATCAATGTGCGCAGTTGAGGCGATTCTGTGTGTGACGTCATAATCGCGCGACGGGAAAAACCGTATTTATCATGTAAAAAAAAAGGCGCTAATTTTAAACAGTTTTTGAGAGGAATTTTAATTAATTTAACATTGTTTTAGCAAAAACGATCAGAGGTCAATCTTAATATATATATATGTTGTGCCATTTTATGGAAAGTTAAAAGATGATGTCAGTGGAGCTTTAAGTCAAACTCTGCCCCAAGGACCAGCCCTGAAGGTGGTCCCATAAACTGAGCTGAGTGTGGGTAGTGGGTACCGATACTGGAGAGGCCCTTAGGAGAGTTGAGATAGTGGCAAAGCACCATAAGTGAATTTTTTTTGGTTGTTTTTTGTTTTTGCACACAGCAGGGCAGTGTATGTGGTGGTGGTGGTGGTGGTTGGGGGGTCCTATTTTTATTGCAAAAAAAAAAATCTCATTTGGGAATCAGTGGTGTTTTACTTTTTTTTCTACAAGGAAATAGTTTAAATGTCCTAATTCATATCAGTGGTATTATTGGTGGCGTGAATCTGTCAGGATTGGGAATGGCTCTTCTGTGTGAACAAGTGACTCGATGACTCAAATGAATCAAACTAATCAAGAATCAAACTTCTCACCGCTCGTCCTGTAGCGAGAAGGAATAACAAAATATTGTTGTGACGAAAATACATATACTGTACTGCTTTAGGTTCAGAAACTATTTAAAGTACCTAAAGTTGTGCTCGTGCTTTTTCACCGGCTTATCCTTCAGTGAGGGAACATAAACGAAGCGGCTACCTGTGTTTTGGCCGCACCGTCCAGCAGTGTGGAGCTTCGTCCGTCTCCTTTTCTCTTCTTGGCTGACAGCAACGCCTCAGCTCGGTCCAGAGCCGAGCTCCGACCGCTTCGGTTCCACATTTCTCTAACATTTATTTACCAGGTGTCTGAAAGCTGACATACCAACCGTTTCTGTTTTCTTTTCTTCTTCGTCGTTTCTTCTTCTTCTTCTTTTAGTTTAATGGCGGATTGCAAACAACGTTCAGGTGCATACCGCCACCTACTGAGCAAGAGTGTGTAGCTCATGGCCTTCTATTCCTATATTCTACTTTTAATATTAATGTTATGTAGATAAATGAACAACTCTTTTCTAACATCTTTTATTTTATCTGTATCCCCTTCATTCCCTAAAATTCCTCCCATACTCCAAACTCTCCCTGCCTCTTTGACTTTTCTTTTCAATCTGTCCCTTTCATTTGTACATTTAATGCACTCCATCAGTACATGTTCTACACTTTCTGTTTCCCCACATTCCACACATCTACTGTCATTCCGTTTCCCTATCAAGATCATTTACAAGTGTATGGCCTACCCTCATTCTCATTACTATCACCTCTTCTCTTCTACATCTTTCTCTATAATTATTTATTGTAACTGATTTTTGATTTTTGAATAATCTTCTTCCTTTCTTGTCTTCATTCCATCTTTTCTGCCATTTTTCTTTTTCTTTTCCTTTAATAATTGACTTACCCTCTCCTTTCCCTAACGTTATATTAACTGTTATTTCTCCTTTCAATGCTTTTTTAGCAAGTTTATCTGCTCGTTCATTCCCTTCCACCCCCTCGTGTGCTGGTACCCAACAAAACTGTACATCAATTCCACCTCTGTGTAACCGGAATAATTTGTGCTGTATTTCTAAAAGAAGGTCTTTCCTGTTGTTTCCTTTCGACTGCATACTTTCTATGACAGCCTTTGAATCAGTGCATATCACCACCCTATCAGGTCTAACCTCCTCAATCCATTGCAAGCTAAATATAACTGCCACCATCTCTGCTGTGTGTATTGAAAGTTGATCTGATATCCTTTTGGAAATACAAACTTCAAATTCTGGGATATAAACTCCTATTCCCACCCACCCCTTTGTATTTTTTGAGCCATCTGTGTAAATTTCCATATAATTATAATATGATTCTCTAATGTATTTGCTGGTGTTCACCCCTATTTCATTTACATTCCATTCTTTCTTCATTTCTAGTATTTTCATATCAACTTCACTTTCTGGTATTAACCAGGGTGAGATAACACTATTTGGATTAATCTGTGCAAATTCTATATTGTCTATTCCATATATTTCCGCTAATTTGTTTATTTTCCACCCAAATCCGTTTCTATGATATTTGTTATATTCCCAACAATCCTCAATTGTCGTTGCTGCAGGATTTTCTTTACTTCCTTTGAGTTTAATCCAGTAAGTTAATGACAGTTTAGTTCTTCTCATTTCTAACGGAGTTTCACCACTTTCTATAAGTATTGCATTAATTGGGGTTGTCTTTATTGCTCCTGTGCACACATGTAGTGCTCTGGATTGAAGTCTATCTAATTTTTGAAGTGTTGAGTTTGCTGCTGCTCCATACACTATGCATCCTACGGTGGCCGAGGGGTGCAAACGCGCCGCAAGAAGAGACGCTCTGCAAACGGACGGCTGCAAATTTTAAAAAAGAGCTGCAAACAGAAAAAGCTACAACGGAAGTGCTCCAGACTACTAGGGGCAGTCGAACAAATCATAAAGCATACTATAGTTTTCGGAATGGCACTAGTTATTTGTGTATTTAAACTTATTTATTTTAAGAATATTTTACACGTATTCGAAACTATCTCGTTGTAGTTGTTTTAATACTGTGCGGAAGAGGAGCAATACAAGAATGCCAGGTTGGGTTGTATTTGTTTTAATACTATGCAGAAAAGGAATGATACAAGGATGCCAGGTTGGGTCAATGGTCTAAGTCTTAAACTCTAAGAGATCTCTTTAGATGCGGGAGACCTGAGTTCCATCCCCAGTGTTGGGAATTTTGTGGTATTATTTTCTTTTTTTTAAGCCTTTTGTTTTGGATAGATCGAACCAAGCAACAACAAAGATGTAGATGTATTTATCTATTCCACCCGATCTAGCCAAAAACAAAAGGCTTAAAAAAAAAGCAAGTAATACCACAAAATTTCCAAGATCAGGATTCGAACCTAGGTCTCCCACATTCAAAGACATCCAAGTTGAAGACTTAGACCACTGACCCAACCAGGCATTCTTGTGTAGCTCCTCTTCTGCACAGTATTAAAACAAATACAACGTGACAGTTTTGAATAGGTGTAAAATATTTTTAAAATAAATAAGTTAAAATACACAAATAACTATTGCCATTCCGAAAACTATAATATGCTTTATGATTTGTTCTTTGTTCGACTGCACCTAGTGGTCTGGAGCACTTCCGTTGTAGCTTTTTCTATTTGCAGCCGTCTTTTTAAATTTGCTGCTGTTTCTTTAAATTTGCTGCTGTTTTTTTTTATTTGCTGCTGTTTTTTTTAATTTGCTGCTGTTTTTTTTAATTTGCTGCTGTTTTTTTTTAATTTGCAGCGTTTGCATCCCTCGGCCACCGTATGCATCCATAGTCCAACGTCGATCTCATGAGAGCTCTGTATATATTTAAAAGTGATTGTTTATCTGCTCCCCAGTAATTACCTGCCACTGCTTTCATTAGATTTTTTACTCTTTTACACTTTGTCTCTACCTGATTTAAATGACATTGCCATGAGTATGAACTGTCTACCTTCAGGATTAGCAATAAACAGTATACAGTGTTCCCTCGCTTATTCATTCAACACGGGGGTTATCCTGGGTGTTGCGTTCCAGACACCCTCGCGATAAGTGAGAATTGGCGAAGTAGGAACGTTCAAATTAGTTTAGTATTTCAGTTTTAAGGCTTTAAAATTCCTTCCCACACTCTTACAAAGCACAGCGAAAGAGCAGACAGACTGATGCTACGGTTACTGAGCCAACCAGAGCCCGGGATACAGAACGCTCTGGTTGGTCGCCTCCCATCAATCGGCCAATCGTGTGTTGTGTCCAATCTTACGTCGAACACCCGCGAAACAGTTAGTACGCAAAAGCTGAATTGAGAAGTCTCGAGGGGCTACTGCATTTGGGTTGATTATGAAATTAAAAAGAAAAACTACTTTAATTTAATTTAATTAGTCCAGTCCAGTTTAGTTATATAGTCAACAGAGTATTGTACGGACCTCAAACAGTTCCCTTCCAAGTCTAATTACATGCAGTCCATACGTTCCCTGAAACTGTATTGTACGTTTCCATTGAAGGTATCACAGAAATCCTTCTTCTTGAAGACTTCTTTGACCAAGTGGACTCTTCTAGCCACGTTTTGATGCTTTGGTCTTGACTGAGACCTTTCAGGGCCGACGTTGGCAGCAGCCAATCGTAATCTTGACGACACGCAGGTGGAGTTGTTCAAGTGGACAGTTTTTAAACACATTTTCAGGTGTTCTGCATCAGTAGAGATAATTATTCATGAGCAGCGTGAGGCTGATGGTGGACTTGTTTTTTTTTTAGATGAATACACCTCCACAGCCTCCCGAACAACTGGCCTCTGCTCTAAATGAGTCTCGGCCTCTTTTATGGTGCATCCAGTCAGCAAACAAACCAAAGCCACAGGAACCACCTGCAAAGAGAACGAACATAGAACCAAATCAGCCTTTTATTGTCCTCCCTTCCATTCCTACCTCTCAAATTCACCGTCTCTTTACCTTCTTACGATTTCTGGCAACGTCCGTATGAGTTTTGACGCCACCGGATGTAATGTTTGCCGTCAGCTCGTCCACTTGGTAGATGATCTTCAGAAGGGCCTCCTCACTCTGGCACTCTGGATGACCAGACAGCTTCTATAATCAGAATAAATGAATAAATATTCTGTACTGTATAACCATTTCTCGATGCTATTTTTTAGTTGGAAATATTTCCTTTCATTGATTCACTTGGACGATAAGTGGATGTGTGGCATAGTTTTGTTAGTTAGTATACTGTAATTATTTTGGGTTTGTTCCTGTTTGTTGTTTTTGTCAGGTTCTTATTGTTTCTTCACCATACCTAGCAGATGTCCTCAGTAGCCTCTGTTTCCAACTCCTTACCAACTGGCTACCATTAGTAATCAGCACGCCTGTTTGTACACATTACTCATCCAAGCACACTCACGTTCCTTGAGTTTCCTCAGCCATTTGTCACATCTTCACTTTTGTTCCTACTTATGTCCAGTCATCCGTGTTGTGTTTAACATGAACAAATGGTTTAAGTTTTCATGGTAAATTTAAACTCTCTTACATTTAGGTTCCTTCCACCATGATTTCATACCAATTAAAAGTTTCCCGTCTAAATACACCAGAGACACCTGTCGTTTTTACCCCTTTCCTTTTTAAAAGTGGCTTGATACCTTCGTTTTATTACAAACCGGATTCCAAAAAAGTTGGGAAACTAAACAAATTGTGAATAAAAACTGAATGCAATGATGTGGAGATGGCAAATGTCAATATTTTATTCGTAATAGAACATATATGACAGATCAAAAGTTTAATCTGAGTAAATTTAACGTTTCAAAGGAAAAATATGTTGATTAAAAATTTCACAGTGTCAAGAAATCCCAAAAAAGTTAGGACAAGTCAATAAGTGGCTGGAAAAAGGAAATTGAGCATATAACAAACAGCTGGAAGACCAATTAACACTAATTAGATCAATTGACAACATGATTGGTTATAAAAAGAGCTTCTCAGAGTGTCAGTGTCTCTCAGAAGCCAAGATGGTAAGAGGATCACCAATTCCACCATTGTTGCGCAGAAAGATAGTGTAGCAATACCAGAATGGTGTTACCCAGGGTAAAATAGCAAAGACTTTTAAGTTATCATCACCAACCGTGCATAACATCATCAAAAGATTCAGAGAATCTGGAACAATCGCTGTGCGTAAGGGTCAAGGCCGTAAAACTCTTGTGGATGCTCGTGATCTCTGGGCCCTTAAACGTCACTGCACCTCAAGCAGGAATGCCACTGTCAAGGAAATAACAGGCATCATGCCGCAAGAGCCTCCAGCGCATCGTGAGAGCAGCTGAGAAGATCGTCGGCACCTCCTTGCCCTCACTGCAGGACTTACACAGCAAACGCCTCACTCGGATAGCCCACTGCATGGCAGGTGATCCCACACACCCACTACACAGCTGCTTCAGACTGCTGCCATCAGGGAGGAGACTGAGGAGTCTCCAGGCTCGTACCAGCAGACTGAGAGACAGCTCTGTTCATCAGGCAGTCAGAATGCTAAACACTCTGCCTGCTCTGCCTCCCCTCCCATTTGAACTGCCTTAACACAAAAACTTTCTCACACATTACCACACAACACAAAGATTTTAACACTGGACTCTGTGTCATCAAACGGGTTATTCACTAAACTCTCGGTCATGTGCTCATTCAGTTTGCACTACTTCTCATATTTGCACTAATGTTTGTATTACATTACTGCCTATAGTCATACTACTGTTTACATTCACTGTTTACATTTATTAATACGGTTTACATTTATTACTACTGCTTTACATTTATTACTACTGTTTACATTTACACTACTTTTATCTACACTACTGCTGATACATATACAGCATTGTCTGACTAGCCTTATCTAAGGATGCCAAATGTGCCTTATGTGCCTTACTGCATATTCTACTTTGCCTCTATACCAACATCAACTACCTCATACATGTACTGTGTACATTAACTCATATGCTGCTGTGCCACTCTTTGCAAATGTCAGTGCTAGAACCTTCAGTTTACTTTATAGATACAGTATACTTTTTATACTACTATGCAAAAACTCAGGACAGTATTACACTTTTATTATTTCATTTTATGCTTATGTTCATTGGGTGTTTGGTGTTTTAGGGGTGTTTCAGTGTTGGTGTAAATTTTCATACTTTTATACTACTATGAAAAAACTCAGGACAGTGTTACACTTTTACTATTTTATGCTTATGTTTATTAAATGTTTTAGTGTTTAGTGTTTAGATGTTTACTGTTGCACCGAGGGACTGAGAGAAACGCAATTTCAATCCTGTGTATGTCCTGTACATATTGCAGTTCTGACAATAAAGTTGACTTTGACTTTGACTTTGAGAATGGGCTCAGGAATACTTCCAGAAAGCATTGTCAGTGAACACAATCCACCGTGCCATCTGCCGTTGCCAGCTGAAACTCTACAGTGCAAAGAGGAAGTCATTTCTAAGCAAGCTCCACAAGCTCAGACGTTTGCACTGGGCCAGGGGTCATTTAAAATGGAGTGTGACAAAATGGAAGACTGTTCTGTGGTCACGATTTGAAGTTATTTATGGAACACTGGGACGCCATGTCATCCGGACCAGAGAGGAGAAGGATAGCCCAAGTTGTTATCAACGCTCTGTTCAGAAGCCTGCATCACTGATGGTATGGGGTTGCATGAGCGCTTGTGGCATAGGCAGCTTGCATGTCTGGAAAGTCACCATTAATGCAGAGAACTATGTTCAGGTTCTAGAACAACATGATCCTATCTAGACGTCATCTCTTTCAGGGAAGACCCTGCATTTTTCAACAAGATAATGCCAGACCACATTCTGCAGCAATCACAACATCATGGCTACGTAGGAGAAGGATCTGGGTACTGAAATGGCCAGCCTGCAGTCCAGATCTTTCACCTATAGAGAACATTTGGCACATCAACTCTCATCTCTCCGACCGCATTAAATAGGGTATATGCCACGGGTAGTGGTGACGTACTTCCGTTAAAATCTGGGCTCTACGCTACACTTCCGGTTCTGGTCGACAGCAGTTGTTTTTAGCGGTAGCTTCTAGAACTAGACCATGTAAAAGACACAAAAGGTAAATTATCTGCGAGCTACTGGTACAACAAGAGAGATTTGTTGTGTGCCGTTGTGTCCAGTGAATAGCAGGTACAATAGAGCGCTTAGTTTTTTATATTTTAATGCCAGAGTTCGTGGCTAACCGAGTTAGCCTTAAAGCTAACACTCGGTTGTAGCTGGCGTTTTAAACCTCAGAATATTCAAGAGCCAGCATCAAACAGTGGTTAAAAATGAGCTGTACCTGCATTGTTCCAGTGGAATAATTCCTTCCACTTCCATGACCGGGGCTTTGGGAGAAGCAGCAGAGAGGACAGCGAGGAGGAGAACACAGCAGCTGCAGCTCAGTAAGAAACATGAATATGACTCGACTCCACATCCTGCACTTGTAGATTTAATGTTGGAGTCATGATGAGTGATTTAATAAAAGTTTGTAACTACATACTTTGAAAATAATATTCAGATTTTAACAGTTTTCTAATCTGTAAATATGTTTGTAAACTCCTAGTAACTTCAGGGCTGTTACACCTCTGAAATATTCTCTGCAGTTTCCTTTAATATGAAACCAGAACTGTTTCACTTCAATTAAACTTTTATTTCCTGAGATGTAATTATTTATTTTAAAGCATAACTCTCATAAAGAGTTCTCTGTTTGGTTTTTTACGTTATGTAGGTAAATATGAACACTTTTTTGTTTTTTCAGGTTTGCATCATCTGACCTCCTGGTGTGTTTCTGACCCATGACTGCTCTGCCATTCATGGTCGGTGTTCACCAAGAATGAGATGAGAGGAACTCCCCATCAAGTTCAAGTTGTGTTTATTTGTCATATACAGGTTAACACAGAGTTAACAGTACAATGAAGTGCTCAGGATGAGAAGAGCAGATTTGACTTGCTAAAAATCAAACTATACTAAAAGCATGCAAAGTGAAAAAGTAATTATAATATTCACAAAGTCCTGAAGAGAGACAGTAAACATGGTTGGATATACAGTAATGATGCAGCAGGATGAATTTGAATGAACTACTGTAAGTATTTCAAACTAGTAATACAGTACAAGCTAACATGCACATAGTTATATATATATATATATATATATATATATATATATATATATATATATATATATATATATATATACACTACACATAATCAACATTACACAGGTTGTGTGACAGGTTATTGCACAAGTAGTGACATTGAGATTGAATTATTAGTTATTACCAGTTGTTCAGTGTTATTTATTGATTATTTATCCACACCACCCCGTCAACCAATATCCTGCAGCCCGTTGAGTTCTTCCTGTTCTTAAATGACCTTGACCTAGGATGAAAGCAACGGGACCTTGCTGACCGGTACGGTGTCCACTCCATCAGTCCACGGTCAGGCGGATTATCACTGCAACTTTTTGACAGTACTCGGCTCAATTAGGACCCTATACCTGAAGAGCAGATGCATAAAAATCTACCTGCAGACTTCAGGACTACTGTACCCTGACACTACAGTCACACTACTTACTGCTTGTAAGAAAATAAAATGTTCAAAACATTCTGACTTTGTCTTCTTATTATCACCCAAAAAATGTGTATGTTGATTTAAGACAGGCTTAGAGTTCAGTTTTATTTTAGCCAGTTTATTAAAAACAAATTTGATGATGATGTTACATTACTGTAGAAAACGTTTGAGGCACAAGATTTAAACAGTTTATAGCATTACAGCTTCTGACTTTAAGTCACAGCTTCCTCGACAGCTAATGGAGATTTAAAAACATTAATCAGTCAGACAAAGGTAAGTGATGAAGCAGCTCTTCTGTTCAACCATCCACATGGATCACATGTCCTTCGTCATCAGTGGAGAGTGTTTGGATCCGATCTCAGCTCACAAACATCCAGGCTGGACCAGCTGGCTCCCTCCTCATCATCATCACTACGGTGTCCTGTACAGTGAAAGAAAACATCTCTTATTAAGAGCTGCTATAAACAGTGAGATTCACAAAACCATATAGCAGATATGTGTTGAATATAAAGAGTTTATATTGTCTGATATTTAACTTCAACTCAAGTTTTGTACACAAACTTGAATTAAAATAATTAAATTAAAATAACTTTTGTTTCTAAATCTGCTCTAAATCTCCTGCCTCCTTGTTTGAAACTGAACTGTCAGGTGGCTTTGACTCAAACAGTGGGGCTTCTGCTGCTCCTCATGGACTGTAAACACTCAGCCCTGACTTCTCCTGCCTCCTTGTTTGAAACTAAACATTTGTGTTAAATCAGAAATGTACAGACAAAACACGTTTACTCAACAATTTAGCAAGGGTTAACTATGTTAGCTGTGTTAGCCTACATGATGCAGTTTGGTGAACTGAAAACAAATACAGACTTACCTTCAGAGTTATTTATGTAGTTGGACACATAAAGCTTAAATCCTTTGTCTTTCTTAGATGTGCGCTTTAGACAAAGGTCTGAATAATTCTGTACACATTGACTGTCGGAAAGTCCTGCAGAGATTGTGTAAAGATCGCCATTCTGTGGCTGTGAACCGGAAATGCGCCCTCTGGCCCATGAATGCGGAAGTGCTAGAAAGGAAGTCCGTGGCATATAGCCTATTCATTCAGATTAAATCCTTCCGTTCCTGGTCCTCCCCCGTCTCCACGGGTGTCCCCCAAGGCTCTGTCCTCAGATCCCTCCTCTTCATCATTTACCTCCTTCCTCTAAGTCATATCTTCCGGAAA